>JAXQQM020057904.1:0-108373 GCA_034641835.2 Pinus albicaulis
TCTTATTTCTTTCCAGTTATATTTCCCAACAAACTAGCTTTGGCAAGGAAAGTCAGGCAGCCTTAAACCCATCGTTGTTTGGGAAGTCTCCCGGATAGCTATGAATCCAATTAGTGAACAGGTCTGCGATGGAGGAGGGGATCAAAATATCATTTCCCCAAGGTCTCAGCACCTCTTCCCAAACTTCTTTAGCATAATTGTAGTCCAGCATAAGATGGCGGGCGTTCTCCTCATTTTTGAGGCACATCGAACACCGAGAGGGCCCTTGGAATCCCCTTTTCTTAAGCCTATCTTCCGTCAAAATGTTGTTATGGCACAAGAGCCAGCTGAAGAATTCAACTTTAGGAATGTTCTTCTATCTCCACAGACCTTTCCAAATTGCTGGACAAGTCGGGACGTGCGGAATTTCCTTAAGCTTTGCATAGCCCCACGCCGTCGTGTAGCTCCCAGAGCGAGAGCCCCGCCCTCTCTTGTCATGCTTCCTAGTGTGGATAGGGGCCATCCCTTTTAATATTGACATTAAATCTTTCCAGGCTTGCTTCAGCACCGTCGGAACCTCTGACTGCTTCCAATTCACCCAGTCACTTCCCTCTCAGCAGGATAAATCCCACAATGTATTGAAGCCAGTACTCGACATCCAATTGCGCAGCTCTTTTGATTCTTGGATATCAGCTAGAGGGGCCTCGTTCATGATGTTGTATTCTCAAATTCGGATCAGCTTACCATTTCCCGGAATCCAGTAAGTGTGCTTTTGAATCAAAGGGAGAGTCCGCACGCAAAGCTTGTGCATTTGAGACCCAATTTTAGAGGGAGGAGTTTTGTCCAAACTCATTTTCCTTTGCCCACTAAAATAATTCTTCCACAGGGCTTTTTGAGCCCAACCTGGCTTTGGAGAAATTTTCCTCCAAATAATATTTTCCCCCATTGCAATGTTTTGGGCACGTAAATCCTTGAAGTTCAGACCCCCTTCCAGCAATGGCTTGGTGACTTTTCCCCAGCTGACGAGGGGCATTCTCTTGTCATTTTTCTTTCCTCCTTTCCAGAAGAACCTTCTAATCAACTCTTCCATTTTTCTGAGTATGCAAAGAGGAGCTAACATAAATGAGAATTGAAAGATCTGCAAGCTATTTAGGACATATTTGATCAGAACTGTCTTCCTTGCAAGATTTAGCCACAAGAATCCCCGGCCTGAATCTTGATCTTAAATTTATCTAATAGCGGGAGCCAATCTTTGCTAGTGGAATTTTTTTTGAAGATAGGAAGGCCCATATAAGTGAATGAATTCCAACTAGTGGAACCAACAAAACCTAAGCACCTAGAGATAGAGCTAAGAGCATTGTTAGAAACATTCCAGCCATAAATATGACATTTCCCCTCATTTAACCTATTGCCCGTAGCTTCACAGTAATCATCTAGGACTTCTTTAAACCTTGTTGCGGAATGAACAGAGGTTGCTCCCAACAGCAAGGAATCATTAGCAAACAAGGCATGGTTTATGTTCCTGACTCCTCTAGCAATGTTTAGGCCTAGAATCTATTGGTCAAGTTGTCTTTTTTCTAGGTAGAAGCTTAAGACAGAGGATTGCAGGACAAATAGGAGAGGGGAGAGAGGACACCCTTGATGAAGCCCTCTTATGTCTTTAAATAAGTTCGTAGCTCGCCCATTCACTAGAGGGGTGATTCAAGGCTCAGATATGCATGCTCAAATCCATCTAATGAACTCAAGTCGAACCCAAACTTGAGCAACACATCAAATAGGAAGTTGTGCCGCACACGATCAAAAATGTTATCTAGATCCATCTTAACCACCATTCCTTTTTCTTTTCGTTGCATGCTTGAGTGAATCGCCTCTTGCAAGAGGATTATATTATCCACAATCTGCCTACCATGAAAAAATCCCCCTTGGTTTTTCAGGATGAGAGCTGGAACAATACCTTTCAATCTATTCGCAATCACCTTGGTTATCAGCTTGTAACCTATGTTACATAAAGAAATAGGCCAGAATCTATTAAAAGCACTAGCTCCCTTTTCCTTCAGAATAAGGGAAAGAAAGGAAGAGTTCGTGTTGCCCCCAATTTTCTGACAGGCTTAGGACTTCAAGACCATTTTATGCAGATCCTTGGATAAATCTAGCCATGAAGCCATTCGGGCCGGGGGCTTTGTCCGGCTCCATAACAAACATAGCAGCCTTTATTTCCTTTCTTGTAACCTTTGCTTCTAGCTACTGGTTCATCCTGGAGGTTATCCTAGAAGGAACCACATCCAAAAAATTAGAATTCTAGCCTAGAGCTTCTTCTTCACTATAGAGATTTTTAAAATGAGTGAAAGCTTCCCTTTTAATGCTCTTGAAGTCATTATGGGTTATGAAGTCTTCCTTGATTTCTGAAATAGAGTTGAAGCTTCTTCTCGCTTCAGTTTGTTTATGGAAGAAGGAAGTATTTATGTCTCCCGCTTTCAGCCAAAGACTGCGAGACTTTTTCCTCCAAAATTCTTCCTCATGCAAACAGGCTTTATGGAACTTTTTTTTTTCAAATCAGCCTCTCTGTCTAGAGCTTCACTCAATATTGTTGCATCTTCCATCTGCAGGTGATGGTTCTCAATATTTTCTTGGGCTTGCTTCCTATCTTCTATTGGACGAAGCAGAGTTTTGGCCCAACTTTTCAGGGCAGCTTTCACTCTTCTAATCTTTTCCTCCCACATGTAGAAAGGTGACCCTTTGACAGGCATCCTCTAGCTTTCCTTTACCTTGTCCATGAAGTCTAAATTCTTGACCCACAGGGGACTAAACCTAAATGGAATTGGGCCTAAATATCTTTGGGTCAACAATTCCAGTTTAATAGGCTTATGATCTGACACACCGCAAGGGAGAATGTTCATCCTAGCTTCTAATCCTAGAAGAAGGAAAGAAATTTGAACAAGAAATCTATCTAATCTCGCTGCAATATGCCTAGGACCGACTCTTTTATTCGACCAACTATACTTACCGTTTAAGGGCTTGATGTCCAGAAGGTCCCAATCTTAGATGAGGTCCTCCACCATTACCTCGTCGGATCCCTAACGATGCTCCCCCTTCACTTCTCAGATGGAAGTAAGGTGAGGTTGAGGTCACCAGAAATAATAATATTTTCCAAATTCTCTACCTCGGACAAGTTTCTGATTGAGTCCCAACATGCCTTCTTCTCCCCTGCGTTTACTGGCACATACACATTGAAGAGGCTGAAAACCTCCTTAGTTTGGTGGTGCTGAAACTGCATGAACAGCCAATGGGTGTTTTTATTTTCAGCGACCAAAGTGCACTTGGCCTTGTTCCAAAGAGTGCCCAGTTCGCCCGAAGCTCCTCGGGATGAGACGGCCTGCCCTCCACCTTTGTTCCAAAATTTCTTACTTATTTGGAGGAATTCTTTATCCTCCATTTTTATTTTCTGGATTAGAAGAATATTTGGGGCTTCTATCCTTATTAGGATTCTTATGGCTTCTTCTTTAGATTTTCTCCCATTCCTCTGCAGTTCCAAGAGACAACCTTCATCACTTACTTTTTTGAGCTTAATGAGCTCCTTTGGAGCCCTGACCCTAATTTCTTGTCACCTTCGGAGTTCTTGCCAATAGTTTCGCTAGGGTTGGTTAGCTACCCTGAAGTTTGTCTTTGTAAGTTTCTTTCTCTCTCTTCTCCCGGGATGGCATTCTTCCTCTTGTTGATCTTTGAGTCGTTTTATGTGATTCCCCTATCTCTCCTTCCTCCTCTGATTCCTCTTACTCTTGTTCTTCCTCTTCAACCTTTGCGTTCTTTTCCTAAGGGCTTTATGAAGCACTTTCTCCTTGCCTCGAGTCTGAAGGTGTCCCTTTCTCAGGGGTCTCCTTCTTTTGCATTTCGACCTCTTGGACTTCCATTTAAGCTGAGCTTAAGGGCCCAAACTTATTCTCTTGGCCCTTCGAGGGAGGGTTTTGCTGATTTTGAGCACCAAGTGGAGGTTGGTTTCCTTTACCTTTTGGAGCCCCAGGAGGATTTTAGACCTTATGGGCAGACTTTGTTCTCTTAGCCTACTTCTAGCCTTCCTCTTTTTCTTTCTCCACCTCTCCATTACTCGGACAACTCTTGGCAAAGTGTCTGTATTCGTGGCATTTTCGGCACTTAATGGGGAGTTGCTCATAATCTAATTTTTTCACATGAGTCCAGCTTCCAACATTGATTTTTATGGCCTCTAGAAGCCCCACCTCTAGATCTACCTCGACATAGATTCGAGCACAATCATATTGATCCTTATTATTTGCCCAGTCTATGAATTTTTCCAATGTGTTTCCTATATGCTTTAAAGACTCCCAGTTCCAACAATGGACTGGAAGATTCAGGAGCCTTACCCACATAGGAACAGCCGACGAAACATCCTCTGCTGGGTCAAAATATGGTGTCCATTTGTTTAGATACAGGCCTTAAGGACCCATGAAGTATGGCCCATTCCTAAGTATCATATCCTTATCCTATTTTGAAATAAATTCAAAGAGGAAGAAGCCTTTCCCCAGGATGTATGAGGTAACACTATGCTCGATCAACGGTCTCTAGTTTTTGACTACCCAGGCATCTATGGTTTTGGGTGAGGGCCAAAGTCCTGTGAACTGACCCACCAGGGCATGATCAACTAGAGACAAGGCGACCTGAATCGGTCCATCTGGTGGAAGAGATACTGCCAGAATATCATCCAGCTTCTTGACAAACTTGGTGGCTTTCGATTTCTTCCTTTTCGTCAACGAAGCCAGCAGAGAATTGAAAGCACCTTCAGCAGATAGAGGGGAGGGGGGAGGAGGGGGAGGAGGGGCCTGGGACAAACCCAGAATCTCCATGGCGGCGGAGGGAGGCGCAACCCTAGCTCACGGCTCACAGATAGCTCTCGGACTAAACTTCGCAAAGGATTTTTTATATTTATTTATTTATTATTATTATAATTATTTATTATTTATTTTTTAACTAACTAATTTGACTAAATCCTACAATTAGGATTGGTTTGGTTATTATTATTATTATTAGGTTTATTTAACCTTAATTAATTATTTTCACATTTTTATGATTTAACTTTTTACTATTTTATTATTACTGCATTAATTTTCTTTCTATTTAATTATTATTTTATTTATCTTTGACTTTGTTTTTTTATTTTTTATTTTCCTTTATGTTCCTTACATTAATTCTTGGTGGTGGTTATTTTATTGACCGTTGCATTTCTGCATTATTTATAATGAATGATCTAGATCAACCATATCAATATTCCCTGATGATGAACTATAATAAGTAGTTTGAAACGCATCGGTTCTCAAATGATAATGTGATTTTCTGGAAGATTTATGATCAAATAAAGTTATGGTGCTTTAAAATTTTGTAAATCTATGTTAAATCCCAATTTAAAATAAAATGCGAGATCTAAAATCTCAAAATTGCAAAGTGGTTGTAGTTCATTTTATCATATTTTTATACCCAGGGGCTCTAGTTTATTTTGGAAGGTACCCACTCTATGTGGGGTCCACTTCACCTTATATCTCCCACTCCAACCATACATCGACACATAATTCATATAGAAACATGTTGAATATCAGAGACACGCATTCAAAAACTTACGTTATTAAACTTGCCGAGATCAAAACCTCTAATATAGCTCACTCTCTCTCCTTTGATATCGTTTAAGTCTCTCTCCCCCAATATCCCATACTATGTGTCTCATTAGGACCTCGGAACTTTAGAAACCTCGAGACCCTCTCATAAAACCTATAATATATTACTTCCCTGATGCCATACCGAAACCTAGAGATTTAGACCTCGGAACTTTAGAAACCTCGAGACTCGTTCATAAAACCTCTAATATATTACTACCCCAATGCCATACCGAAACCTCGAGATTTATGCCATCGGGACCTTGTTTTAAAAACCTCCGATATTTATTGACCTCTGATACCTGATATATTTCATTCATCTCTGATCTCTTATGCCTCCCTCCTTCACCCTCCATCTGCCCTTATAACTCCCACTCCCCTTATTCCTCCCACTTTATTATAAATCCTCCCTCTCATATTATTATGGGATTCTTATGAGTTCCCAACGCCACTTAGTTCCATATTCATGGACCAATAGCCACTTAACACGTGTCTCAGATATTTTAAACATTAATTAATTTATTTTAATTTAAAATTAATTTCAATTTTAATTATTTTAATTAATTTAAATTATAATATAATTTTAATTTTATAATTGTGATTAGT
Source organism: Pinus albicaulis (assembly GCA_034641835.2). Taxonomy (NCBI): domain Eukaryota; kingdom Viridiplantae; phylum Streptophyta; class Pinopsida; order Pinales; family Pinaceae; genus Pinus; species Pinus albicaulis. Next base: position 6,243 of record JAXQQM020057904.1, read on the forward strand.
TTGTAAATTAATTTATTAATTTTTATAATTAATTATTTTTATAATTTTAATTACTTAATAATTGTACAGATAAATAAGATTAAATTTTCTTAATTTTGCCGACGTGGAGATTTTTCCATAAATATGAAAATTTTGACACTTCAACTTTGGAGGCTCATAAGTTAAGTTTTACTTGGCCAAATAAGGCCCAAGACAGATCGTTAGATAGATAAAATCATGGAGAATATTTATAACATGGTTGCATGACCAGATTCTGTCATTAACTAAGTCTAAAATTTAGCAGAAATTTAAGCTCTAAATTTGTAACCAAACTAATTTTATGAGTTTAGTTTTTGCATTTTCATTTTCCTAAAGTCTTTGTTGATTGTAGATACATTCAATTATGTCCCCTTTGACCAACAAGATCTTTACAGGGATCAATGGGAAGCACAAATTTATTTTTATTTATTTATTTAATTAAATTTTGATTGGAAATGTTTGTTTTCCAGATTTAGTATTTTTTTTATTTTGATTTTCACTTTAATTTACTTTTTATTGGTTTTTGGCAGGAGAGCAGTTGGAAGGACGAGGAAGAGAAAATTTGAAACAATAGAATTTCTCCAGCAAGAGAGGAAAAGTAATTTGGCCAATCAAAATTATTGGAGCAAATATGCTTCTCTTGCAGCTCTCTCGTTATGGTTTCCATTTGTAATTATAAATATGGCTTTTTTAGTATGAACAGGAGATTCCTCTTCTCCGCAATTAAGGGCTCTTAAATCAATATTGCAATAGGAGATTATAGTTGTAGGTAGGAAGAAAACTTAAAATCTGAGGTTAGGGGAAAACTATGTGATTTATGCTTGATGTGAATTTGCACTATTGTAATATATTCTGAGTTAAATATGGCTTTTTTAGTATGAACGGGAGATTCCTCTTCTCCGCAATTAAGGGCTCTTAAATCAATATTGCAATAGGAGATTATAGTTGTAGGTAGGAAGAAAACTTCAAATCTGAGGTTAGGGGAAAACTATGTGATTTATGCTTGATGTGAATTTGCACTATTGTAATGTATTCTGAGTTAAATTATCGAGAGAAAGAGTATTTTTCAGTTCTGAAAGGGAAGCTTTGTTTGGCACTATTGTTGGCAATTTCTCCAAAGAGCTGGAGCTGCTCAAGGACTACAAATTTGTAATAAAGTTCTGGTATGAGTTTAATAAATTTTCATTTCAATGCACTATTGTTTGAATTGTAAGTTAATCCTCTATTGCCAAAATTTCCCTAATTGATTGTAATTTCTGTTCTAAATAGTGTATGGATTTTGATATTAAGCACTATTGTCTAATCATTGGTTTTATGTTATTGAAGTTTTATAGGAGCTATCTTTGAGGAAAATAATATAATTAAAATTAATATGAATTTAGTGAGATTGGAATATGTTCAGCAGTAACTCCTTATTGTTCAATTACATTCATGTTTTTTATTTCTTTTTCATTAATTAAATAAACTAATCCTTTAATTGATGAAAACATTTTAATGGGTTCAATCATATAAACAATCCTCTTCCCCTTATTAGTTAGTCCATTTGCTCTTGAATTGGGAAAGGGCTATCATTTTCCCAATTCGAGATGGGTTAGTTTTTCATGCATTCTAGGACTATTTTTGCATTTAAATTAATCATGACATTTCTAGAAGTCCACTTATCAAATAGGAAAAAATTAATTGTGGTTTGGTTGAGCCCTAGATCAGCTTAAGGATAAATTCCTTGACTAAGCTCAGCAAGAGGGTTGATCTGATGTCTCTTCTCTATTGGTAAGTAAAATACATATTGTATTCCAACAGAGATAGAGAGAAGGTAACTGGACCTAGTTTAACCATTTTGAACCACCATTGCAAACGAAAAAGGAGTTGTTTTAAGTTCTCGGTTGGGTGGTCTCCCTTATAATGTTGAATGGTCATTTTGGGCCACCAAAATATTTGTAAGTCATAGTCAAAATTATTTTGTCAAATTATTCCTCCATCAAGTCACCTTGCAAAGTCGGCCTGCGAACAAATCCTTTAGAAGTCGGCTTCACAAAATGATCAAGTTAGCTTATTTCACAGTGGGAAACTGTTAGGTCCCTATATTACTAGTGTAGTCCCTTATTGTTGTTAGTGTAGTCCCTTATTGTTGTTAGTGTAGCCCCTTTATTGTTATTTTTGTATCCATGTAGCCCCCATATTTTTATTATTGTGCCCCATAAAATCCCAATATTGTTATTGTTGTGCCTTTACATTATTATTGTTAGGTCGGCTAGGATTATATCATGATCCCATGAACTCCTATATATATAAAGGAGGTTTTGTCATTTGTATCATCCAAGAATTTTTTATTTATGTAATGTAAAGGAGGTTCCCCCCTCGAAGAGGATTATTTATACGTCATTGATCTATCTTTTCTTCTATTTGTGAGTTGGATTTATAACATTTGGTATCATAGCTTTGGATTCTAAGGTTTCGCTACTTCAAACAAGCCATCGTGGAATTTTTGCTATAATTTTTTTTCTACGAAGTTTCAGAATCTACAAAAAAAACCCATTTGAGCAGAAAGCTTGAAGAATGTCATGCAAAAATTTCAGACCTTGGTTCACTATAGTTTCAAATATATGATATGAGGGATTTAGGGCTTTCTGCATGCTCTAGAATTTCATTTCAAATAGGTGGCCGAGGGAAAATCGTCATAACTTTCGTTTCAGACATCGGATTGGAATTCTGTAAAAAGTAATAGAAAGTGCACGAACTTTAGTGTTGTTTATATCAATTTAAAAGCTAAAGGATGAAACAGTGACATGTGGCATGTCGTACAAGTTCACTCTATGGAACCAGTCCATAATTAGGCCATTGTGGGATATGGACATAACTTTTCCTTGAAGAATCAAAATCAGGTCTGACTTGTGGCATTGGAAAGAAGACTCATAGGGCTACTCTAGGACCGAAGCTAAAATATTGGGATCCGAAATCGCAGAGATACATCAGTATCAATATCGAGCATCTCAAAACTAAGAAAAAGGTGTGTATTTTTTTTTTTAATTTGCAAAAAATTTGTTTGAAAAAACAGTTTGAAGTGATTCCAAGGGCATATTGAAGCATATATAATAGTGTTGGGTTTTATAATTCCTCCCAAAAATAATTCCAAACCCGTTAAGCCCTCAAAAATCTCTACTATGACACATGAAGATGAAGAAGTGAAACATGATATATCAAAATTATGAGACCAAGTGCAACAAATTTCGCTCTCGCAAAAAGTAACCAAAAAGGAAATGGAAGCTAAGATGGATGGTTTGAAGAAAGGCATGGAAGATTCTACAAAGGCAACATGGAATATTTTAAGAAATACATGGAAGGTTTGAAGGAAGGTTTGGAAAAGTTGCTACAAGAAAAGCTTCCTAATGGTGAAAAGGTAGTAGAGGAAACTCATGATGAAAACAAAATCGTGATTTCATAAACTCTATTGTTGGATTGAATACCCACCATATTCCAAATATCGATATGAGGAATTTTGATGGAAAATATCCCGTAACATGGATACTACAGATGGAGCAATACTTTGATCTCCATAATGTGCAAAACATGTAAAAGGTACGCATTGAAACTTTATGTTTAGACCAAAATACATTTGTATGGTATAGATGGCTTTGCTCTCGTAAAAAAATCGATGCTTGGTCAATTTTTACGGAGGAAATGATATCACATTATGAGGATACAAAGAGCAACACATTCTTTATCTAGTTGATAAATCTCAAACAAAAGGGTTCAATGGTGGAGCACATTGAGGACATCCAAAAATTGAATATAAGGGTAAAGGATATTTCAGAGGAGCACATGATTGATGTCTTCATAGGGACTTTAAAGGATAACATCCAACATGAGGTTCGCCTTTGGGAAATTGATTCATTGGAGAAGGAATTTAGGTTGGCAAGAAAAATTGAAAGAAAAATTATGGCGACAAGGAAGCCTACCACTCACAACTATAAAGATGGAAGTGTTGATACTCCTAGAATTCCACAACCTAAAAGGTTGAAACCACAAAAATTGGAAGAAAAAAGAGAAAAAGGCTTTGCTATAGTTGTGATAGAAAATATAGTAAAGGTCATAAGTGTGTTGAGAAGAAATTATTTTACATAGATTGTGAATAGGAGGAAGAAAATGAAAAAGAAACTTCAAAAGAAGAGGATATACACCATGAACCAACACTAGAGGAAGAAGAAATGAATATGACCATATCTTGTAATGCACTGGCAGGAATTACCACTCCTCAAAGTCTCAATATAGAAGGACATTTCAAGAAGAAAAATGTAATAGTGTTAATTGATTCGGGCAAGTACCCATAATTTTATTCATTGTAAGGTAGCTAAGGAATTGAATTGCTTCCTATACCCAAAACCAGAGTGTCAAGTGATGGTTTCAAATGGAGGAAATATAAATTGCTCTGGAAAGTGCCATAATATCAAGCTAACCATGGGATAATATGTATCGAATAGTCCAATGCTCTCCATTCCAATGGGTGGTGTTGATTTTGTACTAGGAATACAATGGTTACAATATTTGGGGACGGTAGATTTTAATTTTTAAGAACTTTTCTTGAAATTTTTTTCGGAAGGAAAGGAATTTGAATTATGGGGTATAGTAGGGAAGCCAAGAAAGATAATAAGCTCTAATGTCATGAAAAATCTTTTGAATAAAGAACAATGCGACATAATTTCATAATTATGCTCACTAGAAGTTCCAACATCAAAATTATCTATTTCTCCATATCTCCAAAAAGTCTTGGACAATCATTCCAAGGTGTTTGAAACTCCCAAAGGACTCCCACATATTCATGATCATGATCATGTTATTCATTTGATTCCAGGAAGTGTTCCTCCAAACATCAGGTCTTACAGATATCCTTATGTCCAAAAGAGTGAAATTGAATGTACGATTGCAGAAATGCTAGAGGTTGATATAATTCAACCTAGTCAAAGTTCTTTCTATGCTCTAGTAGTATTGGTGCACAAGAAGGATGGATCATGGTGCATGTGTACAGATTATAAAGAGATCAATAAGCTCACTATTAAAGATAAGTTTTTCGTTCCTATGATTGATGAATTATTGGATGAATTACATGGAGCAATTTATTTCACCACGTTGGATCTTCGTTCAGGATGTCATCAAATTAGAATGAAGACTAAAGACATTCTGAAAACAACATTTAGAACTCATGAGGTTCAATATGAATTTTTGGTCATGCCTTTTGGCCTTACCAATGCACCTTCTACATTTCAAGGGTTGATGAACTCCATTTTCAAACTCTTCCTTAGAAAATTTGTGTTAGTATTTTTCAATGATATAATAATCTACAACAAGTCTTGGAAGGATCATGTTCAACATGTTGTTAGGGTGCTCAAACTATTGGAGGAGAAAAAATTATATGAAAAAACCTCCAAATGTTTCTTTGGAGTACAAGAGGTGGAATATCTAGGTCATATTGTATCTTAGGAGGGTATTAAGGTAAACCATAACAAAATTTAATCCATTAAGGAATGGAAAGTCTTTACAACCATAAATCAGTTGTGAGGATTTCTCGGGTTAACCGGGTATTATCGCAAGTTTTTTAAGAATTATGGGAGAATAGCAACACCTCTAACAACATTATAGACGAAATATACATTTTCATGGACTCCTAAAGAAACTAAGGCTTTTGAACATCTTAAAGAGGCAATGTGCCAAGCACCGATCTTAGTTACACCAGACTTCACAAAAACCTTTATTGTGGAATGTAATGCCTCAGGAAATGGAATTGGTGTTGTTTTAATGAAAGAAGGAAGACTCATTTCTTTTGAAATCCGTCCAATCAAAGGAAAGTATTTACAGAAAGCTATATATGAGAAGGAAAGGTTGGCAATACTACATGCACTAAAGAAATGGAAACCTTACCTAATGGGAAGACACTTTAAGGTAAAAAATGATCACGATAGTCTTAAATACTTTTTGGAACAAATATTATCTTTAGAAGAGCAGCAAAAATGGGTCACAAAGATGTTGGGTTATGTATTTGAAATCATCTACAAAAAAGGAAATATAAATGTTGTTTCAGATGCACTCTCAAGAAAGGATGAAGATATGGAAGCATTGCTTTGTGCCATTTATATTATCCAACCAGATTGGATAACTGAAGCAAGGGAGGAATGGAAGAATGATGAGGAAGTGTGGACACTTATTCAAAATTTGCAGCAATATCCCAGTACGTTTGATACATTTAGTTGGAAAAATGATTCCTTATGGTACAAAGGTCGCTTATATATTTGTAAAAAATCCCAACTAAAACAAAATATTATTTTGGAATTGCACATCTCTCCCTTAGGAGGACACTTAGGACTTTTAAAAACTTACAACAAGTGAAGAAAGAATTTTTTAGGGATGGCCTTAAATCTTATATTCAAAATTTTGTGGCAAAATGTTTGGTTTTCCAGCAAAATAAAGTTGAGACAATTAAGACCTTGGGTCTCCTATAGAATTTATCCATTCCAAGTCAACGTTGGGAAGAGGTTTCAATGGATTTTATCACAAGTTTACCTAAGTATGAAGGAAAGAGTATCAGCATGGTGGTAATTGATAGAATTACCAAGTATGCACACTTTTGTGCATTATCTCATCCATTTAAAGTGAGTACAGTTGCTATTGAATTTATGGAAACAATTCAAAAGCTACATAGAAACCCGAATATTAGTGTAAGTGACAGAGATCCCATTTCCACTGGAAATTTTTGGACATAATTGTTTTCTTGTTTGGGTACTCAACTAGCTCATAGCTCATCTTATCATCCTCAATCCAATGGGAAAACTGAGATAGTGAAAAAATGTTTGGAACGATATCTTCGTTGCTTTGTATCTGATAAAAAAATAGAATGGGTCAAGTGGTTACCTATGGCTGAATGGTGGTATAACACTTCCTTCCACACTGCAGCAAAAAAGACCCCATTTATGGCACTTTATGGATATCATCCACCGTCCATCACATCATATTTAAGAGAAAACTCTAAGGTTCAAGCAGTGGAAGATCACATCGAGCATCATCAACAAGTTCTCCAACTCTTAAAAGATAACCTAAATTTGGCACAGAATCGAATCAAACAACAGGCGGATCAACATCGCAGCAAGAAAATTTTTGATGTAGGCGACTGGGTATTTTTACAGTTTCAACCATACAAACAAATGTCCCTCAAGCAAGCTAAGAAGGATAATAAATTATCGCCAAAGAAATATGGTCCTTACAAAGTGTTGCAAAAAATTGGTACTATGGCATACAAATTGAAGCTTCCTGCATCTTCCTGAGTGCACCCAGTTTTCCATATGTCAAGCTTAAAGAAGGTTATAGGTGACAAAATTCCAGTCCAAAAAATATTGCCAGAACTTGATGAGGAAGGAAAAATCATATTGGAACCTGAAGCAGTCACAAAAACAATTCGACGGCTACGAAATCGATCAATTTCAGAGTATATCATCACGTGGAAGAACTTACCCACTAAAGATTCGACATGGGAGGATGAGAATTTTATATGGAAGCATCCAGAACTACTCAAGCATTGAGGAAAACACTTTTTTGAAGGAGAGGGGCATGTTAGGTCCCTATATTACTAGTGTAGTCCCTTATTGTTGTTAGTGTATCCATTTTATTGTTATTATTGTACCCCTGTTGTCCCCATATTGTTATTATTATGCCCCATAAAAGCCCACTATTTTTATTGTTGTGCCCTTACATTATTATTGCGAGGTCAAAAAGGATTATATTGTGACTACATGGACTCCCATGTATAGAAAGGAGGTTTTGTCATATGTATCATCCAAAAATTATTAATTTATGTAATGTAAAGGAGGTTGCCCCGTCAAAGAGGCTTATTTCTAAGTTTTTGATCTATCTTTTCTTATATTTGTGAGTTGGTTTCATAACAGAAACAACTATATATAGGTTGATCAGAACTCGATCAAGGACCTAAGGATTAGCTCAAAATTCAAATTTACAAGATTGGGTTGAAACCAATATGGTTGCATACGTCTCGTCTTCCTGATTCTGGCGCCCCAAACGATTCGAAAAACGCACACCGTATGAAGAAGTTATTTTTCACTTTGAATGCCGAGTGGGTCCGGCTGAGCACGGAGGGGCCAGCACTCCTCCCATGGAACCTCATCATATGACCAGTGTGGGAGCTTAATGTTAAGAGCGCTTAAGGAGCCTAATATCAGGTTTAATATTTAATTAAGCTTTAGTTAAGTGGAGTTTAATATGGCAGAGATTCTGGAGGCACTCCCAAATTTAGGCGGACTTCCACTTTTAGTGGAGTTAACTGGCAATTGCCCCACATTTAGTGGAGGAAATTGGGGCAAAGTTGTTTTGGTCATAACTCTCTCATTATTGAACTAAATTGGATGAAATTTTGGTCAATTTTGGGTCTCTTAAACCTTATAAAGACTTTGGGACAGGTTTAAGGTCGAATGGAAGTGATCTTCAGCAGATTTTTCTTCAGGGAAGATGAAGGAACCATCAGGGCCACCATGAGACAAATTTAGTTTGAGGCCTAACCAGGGGAGTTAGAGTCCTTTTTCAGAGTTCCAATAGTATAAATTGGATAATTCAGATGTTTTGAATCTGATGAAATGGTTTTCAGATCCTATAGAGAACTTTTGAAGGCCGAAAAGCTTCAGTAAAGTTCCAGGGTTCATTAGTGCCAGCTTTTGCCAGCAGCAGTGCAGGCTTTGAAAGAGATGTTTGAGACCATTTTCAGCGAACCAGTGGTCATTATTGACTGAAAAAATCATTATTAATCTATTTATAGAGGTTTCAGAAAGTTTTAAAGACTTCTATAGGTTTAAAACTCAGCAAAGAATTTTTCTTTGACCCTAGTGCCAAGGGGTGCTAACAGTGTTTGGAGGTGAAACCGGAGCAGTCGGAGGCCGTTTTTGATGAATGAAAAGTCTATCTTGACTATTTCAGACATTTTGGAACCAATGGAAGTGGTTTTAGAATATTTTAAGAACTTATACAGCTCAAGAAGTTGATTTGAAGTTTTGGGCAGCCTTGGGCAAACCGTGGAGGATAGCCTATTTGGGGAATGAAGTGCTCAATTTGAGCAATTTATCAGTTGATAGTTGATAGTTGATGTGTATTGGATACAAGAGGAGTGGTTTTAGTGACAAAAACAAAATTCTGAGGGAGTTTGTGCCATTTAGAATCTCAGAGTAGCTTAGGGCACCAACAGTTGGAATCATGTCAACAAGAGCCTAAAGTTGTTTTCAGAGTTTGGACAGCCATTTGAGGGATATTCATGGTATTTTCAGTCCTTTGGATCATTTTTTTATTAATTGGAATTAAGTATTTACTTTGTAAAAAACTTACCATAATCCTAAAGAGCTGAGTCATGATGACAAAGCTCAAAGGAGATGTAGCCCACGAGATTTTAGGTGAACTCCTAGATTAAAATTGTTGTTGTGTTTGAATGATTATTTGTTGCATTATGTTGTTGTCATACATGTTAAATTATAGCAAGAATAAATGAAGTTAAGACACATAAACAGTAAAAAAACATACACCACTTTCAAGCCAAAATTCCATAAAACGTCAAGTTCAAGCTAGATCATTTTAATTAAAACTGAGTGGTAGGTTCTTGAAATACATACAAGTTATCCAGACCATTTTCAGACTATAGGCGAATAGACTTCACTCAACAAGGAGAGACAAGATACGAGTTTGGTGGAATACGATGGAAGATAATTCAGATAAAAGGGATATATGACTACAGGACGAGAGGGATAAGCTAATACAAAACCGAAATGTGAAACTATTATTGGGATATCACTATGAGACCGAAGACTGGGCTACCACCATAGGACCGAGGCGTGAAATTATTGCAGTATTGTGTTTGCTACCACTACAAGACCGAAGCATATTGCTGATTGTGTCATCATATAAGTGCTACCACTACAGGACTGAAGTTTACTAAAGGACTGAGTTATCACATGTGTGTTACCACTACAAGATCGAAGCATAATGCAGACTATGTCATCATATGAGTGTTACCACCACATGACCGAAGCACATTTGGAATGCCACAGAACTGAAGTATGGTACTACTGATGTGTGATCGAAGCTTGTTTAGGATTGTCACAGGACTGAAGTATAATTGAGATGCACAGTACCTAAGTCAAGGGTTACAAGATTGTGTTACCATAACAAAGTATTGAAGAATGAGATACTAAATATAGGATTCATAACTCAAACATGATCTAACAAGGTTGATTTTATGGAAGAATTCTTTGGTCTAGAGGGTCAAGGTCATCCCAATTTTATTTTTGAATCTACTAAAGGAAGAGTTCTTGACTGGGTTTTCCCCTATGTAGGTGTTTTTCCCTATATGTGTGCCTATATATCATGTCCTCCTCTATTTACTGATTGCCATTATTCTTGATGACAAGAGTAAGGTAAAGTGAAAGAAAAAAAACTAATAATGAAACATCGCAAGGTAATGTCATAATAAGAGAAATCTATTAATTTGCCACCCTAATGGATTTCTCAACATGCCAATCAGAGCTATGGTAAAATAAGGTTGAAGATCACCTTTTTGGCAAGAAGGAATTGCATTCTTGTAAGAAAAATGTTACTCCCTAATGTATACATTCAAGGACCGAAGGGTTAATTAAGTAGCCCATGAAAAATCAAGTTATCTGGAGTAGAAAGGGAAGATGTAAGGCTCCTTTAAGCAGTCTAAAATAATCATATTTTCTATGCCACAAAACTTGTGAATATATCAGAAGCAAGCTATATAAAAATAGATTGAGTGAGAAAATATCCTTTTTTCAAAAATATGACCTCGGCAATGATGTAGAAAGTTGACCTTGGAAGATGAGTATATGTCTTATAAAGATTGTCATATAAATTCAAAGGAAAAAATATGAATGAAAGAGATTGAACCTTGTAACCAAAAAAGATAGTCATCCTAGGCACATTAAAAATATGGACAGTATCTGATATTGAAGTCTCCCCAAACAAAGGGATTCAACAAACCAGCTCAAAGAAATCAAGGAAGTGTTGTCATTTTTCCTTACTTAACAAATGCATATGCAACAAGTCTAACGGACTACCAAATCAAAGGTATGTAAACATGAGGTACTTATATTTATTTCATGAGTTTATAGGATTTTAATATGTCTAATATTATAAAATCCTAGGTGGTCCATATAAAACTCCTTGTTTATAATTAGTCTAGGGCTAAGACTATAATCTCTAGGTGGCATATGAAAAACTACTATAAGAACCTTAATCCTCATCTCCTAAGGTTTGAAGGTAATCTAAGATGTCAAGTAAAACCCTAATGTTGATTGAAAAGAAAAGATAACTTGATTTTTGATATATATAGGGTTTATCCTAGGATTTCATCCTTCTTTGGTGCATAGAAAATTCTAGATTGAAAAATTAACATCATGTCTTAGTATTACATATTTTTCCTGGAAGTATTTGTTACAGGTATAAAATATCATGGCTTAAATTCAAAGAAATTACTTCAAGGAATCCCTACAAGATTTTTTAAGGAGCATCTCTAGGTACGTCTTAGACTATACACTTTATAAAATTATGTTAATGTAAAAGGTATGTTCATTATATTTTAAAAATTTGTGTTATATCACTAACATCGTTATGTCAAAGGTCTTTTGAATCTTAAGAGATTCTTATTTGGGTGATTGATAACTAGGTTGAATCCACACTCATTAAAATCATTCATTATTTTGTGGAACCCTAAAAGGTTCTTTATAAAACCCTAACCTAAGGGTTTTTGATGAAATCTAGAAAATTCTATTATTTTGATGTTTGGGGTTTTGGTATGGCTATGTAAACCTTAATATTTAGGGTTGGATGGTGGTGTTTGAAATCCTAGACCTTTGAGTCTTTGGTAAATTAGGGTTTATGAGCAAAACCCTTATCTAGAGATAGTTCCTAGGAATGAAACCATAGGTGTATGTTTGTTCGTTTGATCGAAACCCCACCCTGATGTAGTTTGTTATATTTTAACTTTAATGTTCTGATATTTTTGTCTTGGGTTTGCCTGATATATGTTGTTATGATTTGCTTGTGCATGATTGTGAAATCCTAGATATGCATATGTGTTGACCAAATTATTATTGATCATAAGTCGTTAATTATAGGATTTTGTAACTAAGCCCTAGAAGAAGCTTAATATTCTAGGATGTGATGATATTGTTTCAAATATGATGATGAAATATAGGGTTTACAAAAGGTTGGTCCTATTGTTGGAACCTGGTATTATGTTGTGATTGGTTTTGATTGAAGCTTAGTGTCTCATAGATGGAATCTAGGATTCACGTTAAATCCTAGTAGAAGTCTAACATGTGAATTCTAAGGTTGTTAGATACATTGTCGAATTGATTCTAGGGTTTGTAATATATCATAATAAATTTTGTCATGTCTCTGAAAGGAAATATTGAGACCTTAGATATAAAGAGACCGATGTCTTGTTTTAGTTACTTTAAATGATGTGATCTAGGGTTTGTAACAAAACCCGAGCAAGAAGTTGAAATTTAAAAGTATGTGTTTCTTGTTGATTATGGACCTAACTAAGTTTAGGTAATTAATGTCTAAAAGTATAATACTCCCATTATTGTATGATTATGATATAGTTAACTTCATGCTTCTATATATGTACTTGGTTGTACTTGCTCTCTAATTTGTGTAGGTACAAAATATCTGATTGATAAGGGTGATGAAGGAAGCCTTTGATGAAAGAGAATGTAGACATGAAATATTCTTTGATGTTATGAAAAAGAAGTTGATCTCCCTAAGTTAAGAGGGAGCCTGGATAGAAGAAATCTCCTAAAATTGAGAGGGAGAGCATATTATAGTCATAATGGATACCTTGAAGAAGAAATTGGAGAATGTATATTAAGGTATTGTTGAAAGAAGGAAAGTTGGATCCAAATGTTGTTGCATGTGAAGTAGGAAAGGAAGTTGTATGGAATCTTTTGTCAAGATTCATTTGGATGTCTCTAAGTCCTGCTATGATAAATTGAGAAGGAACATCAAGATGTTTTGAAGACCCCGAAGGTTTGTGTTCACTTATGTGTATTTGAAAGTTTGTTACTGGTTAGGGTTGTGTTTGTACAAGTAAATATCTCGGAGTCTTGGAAGCATGTTTCACATGCTTGTTGTTACTGATCTATTGATCAGGAGAGATTTGTTCTTACCGATCTATTTGATCAGGAAGGTTTTGCTACCTATTTGAATAATCAGGGGTGTTGAGGCTTTGTGTGTGAGACACATTGCCTGGGAGGACATCTAGTCGACACTATGTGTTGATGTCTACTTCCCGAAGTAGGGAGGGTGGCATTGGTCATAGAGCTTGACCTTGCATTACGAACCTAGACCCTTGGACTGATGGTTAGAAAGTAAGCATAATGGTACCTAGAGTGGTTGAAAGCTTTGGTCCATATTAGTCCCAACCAGATAGATTTCTTATTCAGGAATCTAGTTTGTGGCACTGTGAGTGCTTAAAATGTTCAAGGACATGGATAGATTTCCCTATTCAGTAATCTATTATGTGACATAGTGAGTGCCTAAATTGTTCAAGGACCTAGATAGATTTCCCTGGTCAGGAATCTAGCCTGTGGCACCATGAGTGCCTAAACTGTTCAAGGACTTGGATAGATTTCCCTAGTCATGAATCTAGTCCATGGAATTGTGGTGCCTAAACTCTTCGTAGATCATGTGTTTTGAGATCTTCCATATACCTATATAGATATATGTAAGTATGAATACCTCCCTAGTTAAGAGGGAGTGTTGAAGAATGTAACTAGGTTTAGCCTTCATAATTGTACATGAGTCCTAATGAAATATATTTATCAAAAGAAAGAAAAATATTTTTTATTATTAATTAAATTGACTTATTAAAGCATGGGTTTCATGCTTGGGTCAATTGTCATAGGTAAAGCCTCCATTGTAGAATTTTAGGATTTGTGAGTCAAATTCAAATTTATTTTTCAAAATACTCATCCATCAAGTCACCTTGCAAAGTCAGCCTCTAAAAAAATCCTCCAGAAGTCAGCTTCACAAAATGATAGAGTCAACTTATTTCATAGTGGGAGACAACTATACATAGGTGTACAGACTTCACTCAACAAGGAGAGACAAGATACGAGTTTGGTGGAATACAGTGGAAGATAATTCAGATAAAATGGATATATGACTACATGATGAGAGAGCTAAGCTAATAAAAAACCGAAATGTGAATTATTACTGGGCTATCACTACAAAAGAGAAAATTGGGCTACCACCACATGACTAAGGCATGACCTTATTGTAGGATTGTGTTTTCTACCACTACAAGACCGAAGCATATTGTAGACTATGTCATCATATAAGTGCTACCACTACAGGACCGAAGTTTACTGAAGAACTGAGTTATCACATGTGTGCTACCACTACAAGACCGAAGCATATTGCAAACTATGTCATCAGATGAGTGTAATCACCACAGTACCGAAGCACACTTGGAATTCCACAAAACTGAAGTATGATACTATTGTTGTGTGATCGAAGCTTGTTGGGATTGTCATAGGACAGAAGTATAATTGAGATGCCACAGAACCAAAGCATGACATAGTTGCTAGACTGAATCATAGTATTGAAGTCAAGGGTTGCAGGATTATGTTACTATAACAAAGTATTGAAGAACGAGATACTTAATACAGAATTCAAAACTGAAACATGATCTAACAAGGTTGATTTATTGGAAGAAGTCTTTGGTCTAGAGGGTCTTGGTCGTCTCAATTTTGTTTTTGAATCTTTTGAAGGAAGAGTTCTTGACTGGTTTTTCCTCTGCGTATGGGCTTTTTCCATGGTTGTGTGTCTGCATCTCATTTCCTCCTATGTTTATTGATTGGAATTATTCTTGATGATAAGAATAAGATAAAGTGAAATAATAAAAACAAATAATGAAACATCATAAAATAATGTCATAATAAGAGAAATCAATTCCTTTTCCCCCCTATTGGATTTCTCAACAAGATCAAGGAAGAGATCCAAGACTCAAGATCAATTTGAGGAACAGCTTAAGAAGCTTGTCCAATAGTCTATCCAGAGAGATGATTATAAGGGAAAGTAGCCAATTCAGACTATTCCAGTCCAACAAGGATAAACCTCTAAAGGACACCAAGTAAAAGTGAATAAAGAGAAGCAAGTAAATAAATCTACTACAAATCAACAGAGAGTCCAAAAAGAGAATTCGGTAGAGGAAGAGAAATAAAAATCAGGAAAAGAGGTACATCCTTTTAATATTGAAAATGAGTTGGAGAAAGTGAATATCCCAATCCCATTAGCTAATTTAACTGAGCATTCTGCTTCTAGAAAACAAATTTCAGATTTTATTAATTCATCTCAAGGAATTGTTTCAATAGATACAATTAATCTACAAGAGGAAAGGCTAGTGATCATGTTCATCACGTGGAGGAAAATTACTCAACCACTCCCCCTTTTTACATTACTCTTTTAGTGCATGATCTCATGCTGCATAATTACATGCTTTATTTTGGGGCCTCTCATAACTTGATGCCTCTCTCTGTAATGAAGCAACTAAATTTGCATATCACAAAACTTACAAAGATATGTATTCATTTGACTTCAAAAGAGTAAAGTGTATTGGCCTTATAAAATATTTTGTTATTTCTTTGGCTTAGATTCCAGTTAGGAGTATTGTTATGGACATAGTGGTTGCATATATCCCAACCAGATTTGGAATGCTTATTTCCATATCTTATGGTTCAAAGTCGAGAGGAGTGTTGAAACCGGATTTCACTTATGCTATAATTCTAGTTTTCGGTGGAGAAGAGAGAAGGTTGTATCAGAAGTCGAGATTTGTCAAGACAATCATGAAGGAGGGGAATCCTAACAATTCCCCAGTTTATAGCCAGGACAAGGATTTTTCTTGTTTTATGTTGGAAGTAAGGGAAGACATTGTTCAGAACACACATGTGTAGATTCCTCTAACAATTCAGAAAATAGTAGTACAAAATTGTATTTGGAAGTTATATTTTGATGGTGCTTGTTCCAAAGAGGGAAATGGTGTAGGGGTTCTATTGCTTTCCCTAAAGGGTGAAATGATCCCTCTTTCTTATAAATTGGAATTTGATTCCACTAATAATATAACATAATATGAAGCTCTAATTCTTGGTTTGCATGCTACCACGAACATGAAAATTGAATGTATATTTGTTTTTGGGGACTCAAAATTGGTGGTTAAACAAATAAGAGGGTAGTGTCAGAAAAAGAATCCAAGACTTAGAGTTTACCGAAATTAGGTGTGGGATTTGGTAGATAATTTCTTTTCAACATTCAACATTCATTTTTTTCCAAGAGAAGGTAACATATTGGTTGATTCACTTGCAGTGGTAGTTAGCACCTTTAAACTGCCACAAAATCTGAAATTGAGATATGAAATAGAAATCAAAGCAGGCCTTTTATACCTGAAAATGTGAAGTATTGGCAGGTATTTGAAGATGAAGAACAAATCAAATATTTTTGGAGTTTGTTGGAGAGTTTTCCAATTCGAAAATTGATCAGGAAGAAGAAATCAAGAATGCTGAAGAAGAAGAAAGTGAAGAAGAGCTACCTTGGAAAGATTTTATTGTAGTCCGCAAAATTGTACAACTCAAAGGTAATGTAATTCCTAAATTTTTGGTTCCTTTGGAGAGATTGTTTGATGCAAATGATGTCCCTGTGAATGTTAGCAAGAAAAGCTGGGAGGATGGCATTGAAGATTGTAATCTTGGCACTAAACAATAGTCTAATCTTGTGAAATTGGAAAAGGGTATTTCAAAATATTATAAATGCAGGTATATTGATCTGTTTAAGAAGTATTCTGATGTTTTTTCATGGTCTTGTGAAGACCTTAAAACCTATGATAGAGACATTATACAACATAAGGTCCCACTTAAGCCAGGGGTCAAGCCATACAAGTAGAAGTTAAGACATATCAATCCTTTACTGTTTCCCTCAACTGAAAAGAAAGTGAAAAAATTGCTTCAGGAAAAAATATTTTTTCCGTTAAGATATTCGGACTGGGTCGAAAATCTAGTGTCTGTAAGAAAGAAGAGTGGATAAATTAGGTTATGTATAGACTTCCAGAACTTAAACATAGCATCATTAAAGGAAAAATACCCACTTCCAAATATTGATCATATTTTGCATAAAGTTACAAGATTGACATTAATCCCAGTATTTGTAGAAGAACCTTACAAGCAGTGGGGATTGAATTTCATAGGTGAAATCAGCCCATCCTCCAGTGGACAACACAAGTGGATTCCTACAGCCACTGATTATTTTACCAAATGGGTGGAACTTGTTCCAACCAGAAATGCAACAGATTCAATGGTGAACAAGTTCCTAGAAGAAAATATATTTGAAAGGTTCGGTTTCCCCAGAAAATTGGTGATAGACAATGCTTAGGTATTTAAATCTGCAAAGTTGATTATTTTTTTCCAAAATTATAATGTAATTATTTCTCACTCTACCACCTATTATCCTCAAGGAAATGGATTAGAAGAATCTTGAAATAAAGGTATGGTTATAATTTTGAAGAAGACAGTTGTAGAAAATAAAAAGAATTGGGAATCACAACTTAAGTTTGCCTTATGCAGGGAAAATAGAGGGAAAACCAAAAGATCTGCAGGGAAGTCACCTTTTGAACTGGTGTAAGGAGTAGCATCTTTGCTTCCCAACCAGTTATCCAAACCAGTAGTTGCACTGATTTAGGATACTGGAGAAGAACCCAATGTATTGACTAGGAGAACAAATCAGCTAGTAGAATTGAATGAGAGTAGAGAACAGGTGGCTGAAAATTTGATCAGCTATCAAGAGAAGATTAAAGTTTTTAGTATATATATATATATATATATATATATATATTTTATTTATTTATTTTTTTTTTTTTTAATTTTTTTTTTTTTTTTTTTTCTTTATTTTTTTTTTTTTTTTTTTTTTAAATCGAAGGACAAACTCTTTCATCCTGGATACCTTGTCTTGAGGTGGGATGTCAAAAGGTAGGACAAGGGAAAAAAGTTTGACCCCTTATGGTTCAGACCCTTCAAAGTAGCAAAAGTATGAGGGAACAACAACTTCATTCTAGAAAATCTTAATGGAGAAATGTTGCAGCTCCCTGACATAGGGCAGTTTTTGAAACATTACTTCCAACATTGAACAATATTTATTTTTCTCATTGTAAATATTGGTGTGTCCACTGTAAGTACCTGATGTGCCTTTCATTGCAATGTCTTAAGCTACAATATGACTCTATGCCTGAAGTGAAGGCGCTAATCAGCGGTTCTTAGTGTTTTTTTTCCAAAATACTATACCCAGGTGGAGCAGGTGTTGTAGCCATTTTTCGTTTGTTTTAATATAATAAAAAATCATATATGCAAAAAAACAAAAATATAAGTATGAAAAAAAAGAAGGAAAAATGCAAAAAAATACAAAAGAGGTCATGGGGATTTTTTATATGTAATATTTTTGAAAATTTAATATTTTGATCAAAGGTAATGTGGCCTACTATAGAAGAATATTTTAATACAGAGGTGGTTCATATCTATGGTGGCAGAAAATGCAAAGTTTAAAGAATGTGCTACTTTGTGGTGCATCATCTATGGTTGCATCGGGACCTCATGCTCAATAAACCCGACATCACAAATTAATCAAATTTTATGGAGGGACGTGCCCCTATAGGTATTTTGGCAAAAACCTGTTGGCAGGGTAATATACGATCGAGATTAACCTCGACAACACCTGTTGGCGACATTGTTTCCTGTCGTGGGTGCCCCTGTGAACGATAAGTGGTTTCTCCTCTATCTACAACAAGCAAGCAGGTTATCAAGTGAGCGTGTACAGTCAGATGACCCTCATCAACATCACATCACTCTCCCATCATGCCACCTCACCCATATTTCCACGCCATCCGCCACATCACATGTCCATACTTTTTGTTCATATCCAATTAATTCCATTTTACCTGCATTTCATTGATAAAAACCTTGTTTTTTCCTAATTCACTCATTTTAACTGCATTCTCCTGGTGATTGCTACTCCCTATAACAACACTAAAGCTTCCAACTCAACATCCCAAATCTTAAAAGGTATTTAGCCAAACTCCACTCTCTTTAAATTTTCAAAGGGAGGTCTAAATGTCGAAGAAAACCATAATTTCCGGCTCGTCCACTCACATTCCCCTCATGGATACTAAGCATGATATTTTTTACTCAATTTTTCCTGTTAATCTAATGGATTTTCGTCAAGATGTCTTGCTTAACCAAAATAAGTCAGAAGTGTCAGTAAGAATTCGCAAATCGGGTTTGTTTTCTGCGATTATCCCGCAAACCTATCCTTTCCCAGAATTTGTCACTTGGTTAACTTCGTCTTTGTATCCTCAGTGATGTTATGATATGAATTCCCTAAGGGGGAATATTTTGCAAGTATCTTCACTATTAATTCACCAATCCTTGGATTTTCCACAATCAAGCCACTATTTTCCTTTTTCTGATGAAACCCTTCTGTCAACTTTTCAAATCTTGTCAGCAATGGACTCTAGTAAATTATATGCCTATATTTTGCCTCCAAATGTTGTTCTACCTTCAAAATCTACCCAATTTCATGTAACTTTCTTTGTTTAAAGTGTTATGTTTGTGCTCCAAGCAATTATGAGAATTCTTGGAAGAGATGATGCTTTAGTGATAGATTGCCAAGCCATAGGATTATTTCACTTGATGATGCAACCAAATGTGGTGCTAGATATCCCTACCTTTTGGGAGCAAACCACTAATTCACAGCTCCTTAATTTGAACATTACTGGTTGTTTCATATTTCCCTCCTTAGTAGTGTATCCCTTCCTATAAGTACATGTCGAACAGTTCATGGACCTAAGACTAAATGTTTCGGATCTCAACAAAAAGAAGCAAACAGTTGTAATTAGACTAATCTAGTCAGATCCCAACCAAACAATGAAGGATTTGCCTATTATATCTCTTCTTTCATGTCTATTGTTTACAAAATTATTAATAATGTTTCCCCTCCTATGATTTTTCCAATGGCCCAATCTCTATTACAATTAAGTAAATATTTGAAGGTTGGAGACTGGTTTTCATTTGAAGATTATACAAAGCTCATATCGTATGGAGTATAGTTTCTTCCTTATAGACTTCCTTTCTTAGAGCCTATGATAGTATTTGCACTGGAGTTCATTAGGAAGAGCCTAAATGTGGATCAAATACATTTTGTTCCACCCAAAAAAGTATATTTGTTCAAATTTCCCAGGACTGTTGGTCTATTCATTGTCAACAATAGGCGAGCAACTGAGGAGGTTGAAAAACCGTTACAGGCCATGAATTTCCAGCAGGGAGAAAAATGGTCTTATGATCCTCATCAAGTTATTTCAAAGAGAGATTAGAAAATTCTTATGCTCCCTACACATGAATCAAAGCCCGCGTCCAATAAATTGGCAAATGGAGGTTTAGTTCAAGAACCAGGTAGTATGGAAGTTGAAACCCATCTTCCTTCTGAAAAGGGATTGAAAAGAGGGGACACAAATGTCATTTATTGGGAGGGAGAATGCTCTCAAAGCAGAAAAAGGGAGAAAGTACAGATGGGAGGAACATAATTCGAAGATTTCTAGGAGAACCCTTCCATTGAAATTGCGTTTCAGTTGCAGATAGGAAGAGCAAAGTGTTCACCCTCATCCCCTATTCCTGGAGAAGAATAAGATGTGTCTTTAAATATGTTTAAATATTCATATGAACAAATTGAGGAGAGAAACAAGAAAAAAAAATTTGCTACTCAGTTGGAGGCACAATCTATTCTTGGTTATCAAACCATACTCCTTTCAGCCATGGATTATGAAATAAGTTGATTAAAACTCTCATTCACACACCCTGTTTCATAATAAATTGCTTCTGGAGCTTATTTCAAGTTAGTCATCTTCTCTGTGAATACAAAAGACATTCCCTTACCTAACAAGATAAATTTACACAAGTAAACTAGAGAATTAATCTATAATGATCTCAATAAAACATCATTGGCAACAAGCAAGACAAAGGCCTTGTTGGGAAAGGTGATTGGTCAGTTGAAATTTTGGAAAAAGCTAATTCCCGAGCTCTGCACACTCAAAATGAAGAATTTAAGAAGCTAATTATTAAATTGGGTGTGAATCTAGAAGACAAAAAAAATTTCCAAAAAATAATACAAATTGTAGAATATGAGATCCAAAAATTAAGAAGAAAATTGAAACTACTTGCTACTGAAGATACTTCAAAATAAGCTCAAATTGAAAAAGAAAAGGAAATTATGACTCGTGAATTGGGGGAGAGGATAAGGAAGTGTCAAGTATTAAAAAATTCAATTCAGAACTACAACAAAGATAGATGTACATGTTTGTACAATTGTGGTGCAACCAAATTTTGAATATTCCACTAACAAACTCACCAAAGCTATTACGGAGTTAAAGATTTCAGAATATGAGTTAAAGAAGATACAAAAGAATCTAGATGATGCCAAGGAGCAGTTGAAGCACAAAGAGAGAAAATGAATATGGCCAGAGAAAATGCATCACGACATCACAAAAATTATCAGACATCTTGTGATGAAATCAAGGAGTTAAAAGAGAAATTGAAGGAAAATATGTCTCTCAAGCAAGAGAGATAATCTAGAATGACATTATTCGACAAGTGAAAGAAATTTGGGATCATATGATGGTCATGGCTAAGGAGAAAACAATGATTAGAGATCTAGAATCCATTATCCTCACTAAAAAAGACAAGTCACAATAGAGTGCAAAGTTGTCAAAGAGGATGATTGATTTTCTAATTGCCAAATATTCTCTGGTGTTGAGGGAAATGGATATTGTAGATAGAATAGACAATATTTCATAAATAAACAAGTTGGTGCAAAAAAATATCTACAGGAAGAATTCATAGGCCAGACTAGGGGAAAACAAGGAGTGAGTCTTAGCCTTCAACTCTAATTTTTACAAAGAGAGTCCGAGCAGGCTACCTTCATGTTGGTATCAACAAGGGAATCACCTTCCCTGGGAAACATATGAAACTTTGTTAGTAGAAACAAAAAGTAAGATTAATGCTTCCCATGAAAAAAAGACAATTCTAAAGGGATCAACAAATGTAAATTACTTATACATGGATTTCTAGTTGTTATGGTTAGGTAAGACCCTCTTGACTAAAAATCCAACATACAACAAGATAACAAATTTGAAGATGGCCCATGACAGATTGATGAAATGTCCAGCTCCTGAATTAGCACTATGGAAGAAATGTAGAGATTTAATATTACCAACAAAGGCCCAAGGGGTGGAACTCAGATCTTCCTCAAACGAGCCTGCACAAGAATCTCAAGTGATCGAATGATGATAAAGCATCTATTTTAATTTGGAAGAAATACTATACTTTGTAATTTTAAAGCTAAAGTAAATTTAGTTCCTAATTTTATTTTTTGAGCCCTCATAAGGACCGAATCAAGTTAGAAAGTAGTTTTAAATCAGTTTTTGACAGTTAACAGTTTTTGTAATTGTCCTCAATGTAAAGTTTTCTTTAAAAAGACATGAAGGGACCAATTTTGGTGTTACGAATTTTGGCCTCAGAAGAGAAATTTTTGTGTAATGTATCAAAACTTTCTTGGAGAATTAATGAAATTCCTAGGCAATTCCAACTGTCTTTTGGGTATGATATATGTGTGCTATTTTGTTACTGTAAGTCATTATCTGTTTTTCTTCCTTTGAAAATGTGTAAAGAAGTTATTGGTTATTTTCATCAAATAGATTTACTCTGCTTGGAATAGCTTACAGTACCTATGCATATTTAATAAAAATAACCTTACACTGCGCTCCATATTTTCATACTTTCAATTCTTCAGTCTTTCATGGTTTCTTCTAAGATTTGGTATAGAATATTTTTTTATTGCAACCTTCTATTTTGAATCTTTCACTGTTTGATTCTACCACATACTACAAACTTCAAAATCATTTTCATAAATAGTATGGCCACCTAGGAGGGTGCCTTTTCTCTAAGATAAATCCTTACATTGAACCTTCATAAAACATATATGAGCAGCCATGTGCACGATATCAAACATATTTTTCATCTTTTTGTGTGAATTTCTTAGGCACTGACCTCCTTTCAGCCAATGGTTATCTCTAGGGTTACAACAGAGAGGATACACAGACTTACTACAAGATGCTTAGGCCCACAAAACATGCAAATAATGACTTCTACACTAGATGATTCAATCTCAACACAAGTGACATAATCAAATCTTGGTGTCTAGAGCCTGCCAAGTTTCATCACCACCCATCCACAGTTTATCCAACTAGGATTCTCATAGATGTATATATACATCTTATTGTTATGTTTCGTTGGTTGCATGGGTGAAAGAACACTGAGTTTTTTGAGGAAATATATATATCTATATGCTCAACATGGTGGTTACCCGAGGTAAGATATTCAATTGGGTAGATATACTGTCATTTGAGTTGTAACGTCATGTGGGGTAGGAAAAGGCATCTTTGAGGGAAAAACAAGCCCCTCAATTCTATATGTCTGCATTTCTATTATATGGATTCTATATATGAACAATATTCTTTCCCATGAATGTACTGGAACTAGAGCTCTCATAACAAGTTTCCAGTCTATTTTCCACTGTAGTTTTTTTCATAATCAAGCTTCAAAGGCACGTACGACATGTTATAAGAGCACTTATTTGGGGATATATTCCATATGATATATGAGATTGATCCTCATTGCATGACCAATGAGGTGAAAGAGTCACTACACGATATTGTGGATTGGTTTGTAGTGCCTGAGGGCACATACATCATATGTTTTGGATGTGAGATCTCCCCTATCCTCATGCCATGATATGTGACCAATAAGGTGGTCTTGAAAGAAGTAGCACATTAGTTGGACAAAGGGTTGTTAGGAGTCCTTCACAGAAGGAATAAATCCCCTTGGCCCACCTTCCCTTTGAGGATCGAATTTTATGAACTAAAGAGCCACATGGAGGCAGGTGCAGAAACACAAGATTTGGATCACTTGCACTTCACAACTAAGGACTTTCATGAATATGATCCCAGGATAGTGTGCAAGCAACACTGTGAAAGGATCGATTTCAATTGGGTATATTCATCAATGTATACCACAAAAGATGAGAAGGTGAAGAACTAGTATAATGTATTTAGGAAGATACATACAAGAATGGAGATTGGCTCACCCCAAGATCCACCAACTCAAGATATTTAGGTATAAGAGGTGGAACAAATAACTCCTCAAGCAAAGAGTGTAGATCCTAGAAAAATAATCAAGTATGATTCGACATGAGAAAGCGGTAAGGAATGGAAAGTTGATCCTTTGAACACAAGAGTTGTTCAAGCGGAATAAGAAAGGAGAGAAATAGAAGAGTAGGAGAATAGGAAGCAAGATGAGTTACTCAAGAAGCAACGGGAATAAGAAGAGGAAAGTAGGGTATGTTGAAAATGGCAACAAGAAACAGTGAAGGAGGCCTCCAGAAACATCTTTCCCGATCTTAGTTGGAAATTGATCACCTAAACTAGGTGGGGACCACACATGTGATTTTTGTCGAAAAGTTTATTTTTAGACTATGTCTATTTTTAGACATATGGATCATGGACTGGGAGCTGTAGTATGTTATTCTTGGATGATTGGTCATGTTGGTAAAAATAGATGGACCTCTATTTTTAGCATTTAGGTCGAAGTCTATTTTTAGACTGGCGGGCTAAAAATAGAAACCGATCATCTTCTTCTTTTGTCAACAATATTTGACTTATAACCTCGGGTTATCTGCGGAGCACTTCGGGTTTACATTTCGGAGGTGAGGCTCTTGACCCAAACTGAAAATTCGAATTTCCTATGAGTCCAGTGAACTACTGCATGGTTGACTTCGGTTCAGCTGTATGGCATGTTTTGGTGGGTCGGCCCACGATTGAGGAGTTAATGCAGATTGTGTTCCGGTTAACTAGTTGAACTAGTTGTGATCAGTTTAACTGGCGATTACACTAGAGATGAATTGGGTGAATTAAATATTATTTAATTCACTGATTATTAACTTATTATTCAACTAAAAGAACACATGGGTTATACCATCCACAAACAGATTGATCAAAGACCGATTGGAAGGCATGCCTGAAAAGGTGGGGTAAGCAAATGATTGTACATAAGTTGTGCATGAGATTTGCACAATCAGTGGGATGAGAGTGCCAGTGATGATTGCGATGTTCAATCAAGGTGAATTCGAACTTGGTTCAGCTACATTCACACTTTGGATTGCGCAGTAGAGGCAGCCAGAGCAGCAGAAGGATTTGAACCTGTGACTAGTTTCAGATCTAGCTAGTTTTGTGTTCAGCATATGAGATAGTACTGAGTACTTGTGAGGAGTATTGTATTATGTATTGCTGAATTTTTCTCATCCATTATATGATACATATAGCTGGGGGTTTTCAGCTATAAGCTTTCCCCGTACATGCTGCGTTCTATGTGTGTGATTTAATGTTCTGTCGCTTGTTTTATTTTCCGCATGTGACGATTAATGGTAGAAGCGATTATGTGTTATGCATGCAATTCGAATTGATGTATGATCAGGTTAATCGCAGCGAATAAACTTAATTATTCAGCAAATTTCTACATGGTATCGGAGCGAGATTAATCGTCGAGATCTATTACGGTGATTGTTTATTATTTCCTCGGATAGAGCCTGCATGCGGGCCAGGTAGCCTCCGCAATATTCATCCTTCTTTGTAAGGTGAAAGATCTGGTGAATGCCCGTGCAGTCAATCTCTAGTTTGGAAATAATTAGCTCTCAAGTGTAGATCGGAAGCGATCGAGTTTATCAGCTGGTGGTGAAATTCGAATTTGCAGATTTGTGTTCTTGGTGCCGCGGCGAAAATGTCTTTCATCGGGTTGCGACTAGAATATGCCTTGGAAGGCAGTTCGAATTATGTTGCATGGAAGGACCGCATGGAGGTTGTATTAGATGATCATGGGCTGTTGGAATTCGTGGAGAAAGAGATTCCAAAGCCTACTTCTAATGATGCTGCTGTTGTGGAAGCATGGCAAAAGAAACAAGCAAAATGTCGAAGGATCTTGTTGGAGGGTGTAAAGGATCACATTGTATCCAGTTTACATGGAAAGGCCTCTCCATATTTGATGTGGAAAGCCTTGACGGATCTGTACCAAAGCAAGAGCGATCAGAGGAAGCTGGCGCTCAAAGATAGACTCAGGAACATCAAGTGTGAGAAGGGGGAAAGTATGCCGAAGTACCTCACGAGGTTCACCCAATGTCGGGAGGAGCTGGGAAGTGTTGGTGTGACGGTGGTGGATGAGGATCTGGTGAGTTTGGCACTTCTTGGTTTGCCGAAGAGTTGGCATGCATATCAAGATAGTGTCAATGGTCGGAAAAAGTTGCCGGGATGGGAAAGACTGTGGTCTGATCTCGTGCAAGAGGAGATCCGGCGAAATACCAGAGATGGTTCTTCGTCAAAGGGAGTTGATGAAGAAGACTGCGCTTTGGCTGCCAAAGCAAGGAAGGGGAAGGGCAAGGAGAAGGCTTCTCAATCCGGTGCGGATGGTAAAGAGCATGACATGTCCAAGGTCAAGTGCTTTCATTGCCATGATCACGGACATTATGCCACGAACTGCCCAAAGAAGAAGAAGAACAAGCAGGCTGCAGGATCTGCAGCTGGTGAGGCTCTTGCCTCGCAATTTGAGCTGGACTTCTCTTTGATTGCATGCATGTTGTCTAGTGCATTGGGATCGGGGTGGTATATTGATAGTGGCGCTTCCTTTCACATGACGGGAGATGTGAATCTTTTCAGTGACTTGGTGGAGAAAGGTCTCCAGATGCATGTTGAGTTGGGTGACGGTGGACGATACAATGCGACCGGCATTGGTACCATAACCTTTCAGAGGGAGTCAAGTAAACTCATTATTTTACAAGATGTATTGCATGTACTAGGTCTAACAAAGAATTTGATCTCAGTTGCAATGTTAGAGGATAAAGGGTATGAAGTTTTCTTTAGAGAAGGAAAAGTTTTCCTTCGGCACAAGGCAACGGGACAAGTCAAGAAGGTTGGGATTCGAGCAAAGAATCTCTACAGACTTGAAGTAGATGGGATGTCTACGGAGCTTCCTACTGTTGGGAAGCGGGAGAAAGACATGCAACTGATGCTTGAGAGGGAGCAAGTTTTGCATGCAGGTGAAAGTGAACCTCGGGGTGTGGAGCAGCCACAAGAGGATCATGGAGTGGGAGAAACCACTAATGCAGAGAAATTTCGTGCCAGATGGGCAGAGGGAGTGCATGCAGCTATACCACCAGGTGAGAGGTGGGGCGACATGCATGATTAATCCCAAGAGGAGATTTTTGGGCAGGATTCATGAGATGGTGTGGATCTCATGAGTTGAACCTGGCTACGAGGTGCCCACAGCGCAGCAGTAGCAAAATCAGTTGGAGTGATGCAAGCAGATCAAAGTGACAGTGTCGGATACTGGAGCGCGGATCAGAGTTGACAGCAAGTGCAAGAGTGCATGGGTGCAAAGAGTTCAACAACGCAGTGGTTCCTAATGACATGTGCAGTTGGCCAAGCAAAAGTCGAAGACTTTGATGATAGATGCTAGATGCATCAAGACTGATTGAGTTGTTTGGAGCCTATTCAGTTTCAGAGGAGTTGCAGAGCAGATGCATGAGTTTGCATGGTGCATGCAAAGGGTGCATGGCATATGCATGGAGTTGCATGGCACATGCATGGAGTTGCATGGTGCATGCAAAGGGTGCATGGCGAATGCATGGAGTTGCATGTCGCATGCATGGAGTTGCATGGCGCTTGTGAAGGTTGCAGGGTGAATGCATGGAGTTGCATGTCGCATGCAATGACAGTCCTTTCTTGTTGAGAGGGAGTGTTGAAAATGGCAACAAGAAACAGTGAAGGAGGCCTCCTGAAACATCTTTCCCGATCCTAGTTGGAAAGTGATCACCTAAACTAGGTGGGGACCACACATGTGATTTTTGTCGAAAAGTCTATTTTTAGACTATGTCTATTTTTAGACATATGGATCATGGACCGGGAGCTACAGTATGCTATTCTTGGATGATTGGTCATGTTGGTAAAAATAGATGGACCTCTATTTTTAGACATTCAGGTGGTTTCTATTTTTAGACTGCCGGGCTAAAAATAGAACAGTCAAATATTATTTACCCTTAATAATATTTGGACTATCAACTTCAGTTTATCCTCTTGGAGCACTTCAGTTTGACCCCCGGAGGTGGGGCATGCAGCTGACATAAGGAAATTCGAATTTCCTATGGGTTAGTTGAGCTATTGCATGGTTGACTTCAGTTAGACTCATGTGGCAAAGTTTTGGTGGAGTTGATTGAGGAGTTAATGGAGATTGTGTTCCGGCTAACTAGTTGAACTAGTTGTGATCAGTTTAACTGGCGATTACACTAGAGATGAGTTGGGTGAATTAAATATTATTTAATTCACTGATTATTAACTTATTATTCAACTAAAAGAACACATCAGTTAACTCAGTGCATGGACAGTTCAGTGAAAGACCAGTGAAAGAGGTAGATGAAAGGGTGAGACTGACTGCAGTTGTACATAAGTTGTGCATGAGATTTGCACAATCAGTGGGATGAGAGTGCCAGTGATGATTGCGCTGTTCAATCAAGGTGAATTCGAACTTGGTTCAGCTACATTCACACTTTGGATTGCGCAGTAGAGGCAGGCAAACTAGAGGAGGAGTTTTGAACCCGTGATCGGTTCAAACTGAGCTAGTTTTGTGTGTAGTTTTTGGAGACAGTACTGTGTACTTGTGAGGAGTATTCTATTGTGTAAAACTACATGATTCTCATCCATTATATGATACATATAGCTGGGGGTTTTTAGCTATAAGCTTTCCCCATACATGCTGCGTTCTATGTGTGTGAATTGATGTTCTGTCACTTTGTTTTTATTCCGCATGTGACGATTAATTTGTAGAAGCAATTATGTGTTGTACAAGCAATTCGAATTGATGTATGATCAGGTTAATTGAAGCGAATAAACTTCATTATTCAGCAAATTTATACACACTATCTACCATGTTTTACATAATTCGAATCCGATACTCAGAGAGAGAGTTATGATGATTTTCTCGAGGTCACTTCTTTGAGATGAATATCAGGAGCCTACAAAAACACTGATTTCCACAGATCATATCTCTAAAAATATTGCGCACCTAGATCTGAAATTTTCATAGGAGCTTCCTTAGGATTTTAGATTCTCCTCATAGACATTTCAGCTTCTGAACCTTTGTAGAAAAAAATTAAGAGAGAAAATTCCACGATGACCTATTTTAGATAGCGAAAATCCCTACATAAGGAGGATATGAGGATCAAAATTTATATAAATTCTTAGGTTGAGAGGGGCTTCATCAAGTGAACATGGGAGAAATTTTAGGAGCTTAAAAATTATTAATTATTGAATTTTCAATGACCCATGCCACAACCCCATGGGGTTTTAGCCCACTAACGAGGGTTACAAACTTCAAACATGAATATCTCTCAAACCGTGAAGAATTAAGTGGCGTGCCATATATCAACGGAAACATCTCGATGAGTAGAAACCATAAAAATAATTCTTGACTTGGAATATAGAAATTTGGTAGGTCAAAGTTCCCATGAAATATTGGGGTACCCCCTGGTGCTTCTTGGGTTGACATCAATGACAACCGCTGATAAAAATCCCCCCCTTTGGCATTAATGCCAACACAAGTACTCCCCCTGTGATCATGACACCTCTTCCTACAACATTCTCTCCCCCTTTGACATCAATGGCAAAGGGTAACGCCCCCTGACATACAACCATCTTGCGGACCTATACACACTTCCACTCCCCTTGACACACAACTATCCTACAGACCTGTATACACTTCCACTCCCCCTTCATATTCTGAATAAGGAAAATATAATTAGAACTTAGGAGAATCCCAAGCTTCTAGCGAAGATATTCCAATGCTTCACAATTTCTCTCACGATCATCAATGCTTCCTACCCAATCTGCATCTATAAATGCATGAATAATGAGATTTTTACCCTTGGGATACCACAAGCCATATTATGTTGTTCCCTTTAGATGTCGAAGAATTCTTTTGATGACAATAATATGTGATTCTTTTGGTGCTGCTTGGAATATTGCTACTTGTCCAACTGCTTGCATAACATCTGGCCAGAGGTTGTTACATATAGAATACTACCAATCATATATCTATACAACCTTTGATCCACATCCTTAGATGAGTCGTCTATGCTAAATTTTCAACCTGTTACCATCGGAGTAAGGATGGGTTTGCAATATTCCATTTTTAATTTCTTGAGCATTTCCTTGATGTACTTGGCTTGACATATAAATATTCCTTTCTCTTGCTGAGATATTTGAAGCCCTGAGAAGTATGTTGGCTCACCACGTAAAGAAATCTCGAAATCACTTTTCATCTTTGTAGCAAACTTCTTACTTATTCGATCATCATTTCTACCAAATATTATATCATCCTCTTTAGCTATTAGACGTGCTTTAGTTGCTTCATCCAGAACATATATGTCGTTTGGAGCTCGACTTGCTGTAGCCACAATTTCACCATACCTGCCTTTCCTAATTTCACATTTTGTGGAGTTGAATAGTATTGTGTGTCCTTGATCACACATTTTTCCAACACTCAGAAGATTGTGATTTATGTTTTCAACCAATAAAACATTCTTGGCTAGAGCATATTTTCTTCCAAGAGTGACAGTACCTGATCCTATAACATTTGAAGATCTATAATTTCCAAAGGACACGGTTCCATCCTTCTTCTCTTTCAGAGATACAAATTTCTTTCTATCTCCAGTCATATGCGTTGAGCAACTGCTATCAACATAGCACACATCTTTTTTGTTTTGATCCCTAGGAGAAAGAGCAAAATTATCAATCTTCTTCTTCTTCCATGTTCAGTCGTTTGTTTTGTGACTTCAAAGATTCTTCTGGAGGATTTTCAAGTCTGTAGTCTCTAGCTATGTGTCCAAAGTTTTGACATTTGTAACATTCAATATTATTTCCTAAATGTTCAAATCTATTGATGTTTTGTTGAGCCCTGGGAGGTTCATATTTGACAGATCTCCTGGAATTGTATTGGTTCCTTGGGTACATGCAACATTCTAAAACTTTATGACCAAATTTTCCACATGAATAACAATATCCATTAAAAACATGTTGGTACCTCGATGGAAATCTTCGTCGAGGAATTGTCTTCCAAGGTTGTTCTTGCGAATCTTGTCCAATGAAGTCTACATGCATGTGAGATCTCATAGATTCAATGTATTTTGTTGTAGAAGATCCTGCTTCTTCTTCTTTGTAACCATGGCCAGTTTTATCATTGTAAGATCCTTGATTGTGGATGAGTTCTTCCAATGCACTTGAGGTATTGGCATATTTTGGATGTTTTTCCCTTCTTCACTTCCTTACGCAGCGAGACTACTTTGGCTTCTAATTCTTCCCTTTCTTGGTTTATTTCTTCCAATTTCTTTTGATGTGACTCTTCAATGCATTTGTTTTCTTCAACTTCAATTTTGAGACATTGAACGTGTTCTTCATGAGTATTGGAATGGATCTTCTTAGCCTTGAGCTCTTTTATAAGCTTGATTGCTTCCTTAGAAAATTGTTCTATGGTCAACCTTTCTTCTTCATTGTTTGATACCTCTTGTTTATTCTGCTTGGCCATAAACAATACTCTCTCATTGGCTTCTCCTTCAATGTCATTGTCTTAACCAGATGATGAGCTATCTTCTTTAGAGAGAAAGTTCCTTTTGGATCCTTTCTTATTGATTTTATTAAATCCTTTCTTTCCTTTTGAGTTTCCATCACTTTTGTTTGGACATTTTGATGCGAAATGCCTAACATCACCACAGAAAAAACATATCAATGGAAGTTTACCTTTGAATTTTCCCTTACAAATTTTTAGTTTTCTCGTAAAGTAATCATATTATTCATTTGAAAGGCCTTCTTCATCATCTCCCTTTTCTTCACACTTGCAGGTGCATGTCTTTTCAATTGAAGGTTGTTTGTCCTTATTGGTTTTCTTAGATGCAATGAATGCAATTTCTAGATGCGAAGTACCCTCTTCTTCATCAAGTCTCATTTCATATGCTATGAGAACTCCATGTAATTCCTCTTTGCTAAGTTTGTCCAGATTTGCAATGTATTCTAAGACCAATAACTTTGGGTTGAATCTCCCTAGTAATGCTTTAAGAATATTTTGTATAATATTCTTCTCGTCAACTGGCTCTCCAAATCCTTCCAGAGTATTGGTTATTTCATTAACATATTGGAATTATGCAGCAATGTTGCAATCTTCTTTCATTCTGAGTTGCTCAAATTTTTCTCTATAGATTTGAAGCTTTTCTTCTTTGACATTTGAGTCACCTGCATATATATTATCAAGCTTGTCCCATACATTTTTTGTGGTTTTACAACCCAACACCTTATGATAAGCAGATTCAATAAGTCCACTGATAATAATATTCTTTGCTTTTTCATCATTTACAAAATTCTTCTTACCTTTTTCATCCATAGTTGATGTAAATCCATTTTGAACAGTGTCCCATACTTTGTAACCTTGCGCCAAGAGATAGACCTCCATTCTTCCTTTCCAGAGTGCATAATTATTTCCATTGAATAGAGGTACACCATTCTTGGTATGCTCCATGACCTCCTTCTAGTTGTTAAACTACTATTGAAGGAACCAAGCTCTGATACCAATTGTTGGAAATACTGAGAGGTGGGGGTGAATCAGTATTCCTTTCAATTAGAGCATTAGTTAATGTTCAATTATTATCAGTGTTTGTAAAATGATAGCAGTAACAAAAGGAACAAAAATGCACACAGCTTTTAAGGTGGAAACCCACTCTCGGGCAAAAACCACCTAATTGTTTTCTAATAATTCTTTAATATTCAGCTCCAATTGAAAATAAAGCTCCAACTTCCTAGAAATATAGAAAATCATTCTTCTCAAGCTCCCACTGGATGGCCGCTCTAATGCCCGAGATTCTTCAGTAGTCAACTGAACGGATGCCCCAACACCCAATGAGCTACAACTCACCCGAGCACCACCCTACCACCCATAGAAGAATAAAATAAGAATGGACTCCCATACCAGGGAAAATGGTCCACTTTACAATGATATAGAATGATGTAGAAGAAGAAGACACACT
Organism: Pinus albicaulis; assembly: GCA_034641835.2. Taxonomy (NCBI): domain Eukaryota; kingdom Viridiplantae; phylum Streptophyta; class Pinopsida; order Pinales; family Pinaceae; genus Pinus; species Pinus albicaulis. Next base: position 39,576 of record JAXQQM020057904.1, read on the forward strand.
AGAACATAACCCCAACTATGACTAGACCTCCCGACACTGCCTCTTCAACTCTTGGCAGATAGACACTAGTACAATTATCCCACTAACTGGGGTTACAAACTTCAAACATGAATATCTCTCAAACCATGAAGAATTATGTGGCGTACCATATATCAACGAAAACATATCAACAAGTAGAAACCATCAAAAGTGTATTGTGTGGTTTCTAAAGGCCTATGGTTGGTCCTATGCATACATTTGGCATGACGATGTGATTTGGTATCAACCAGGGATAGGAACATATTGAATGTTGGCTCCATTTATTTCTTTACATATATTGGTAATTTTTGAATTACTAACTTAACACTAGGAAGGCATAGATTCTACCCTGAATTCTACCACTCTTGAAATACTAAATAGAAGAATCTACTTATGTTGATTCTCCCAATATCCTAAATGAGACAACAAAAAATATTAATACAAGAATATAGCACTCGATTCAGTAGCTTTGTAAAGGATTTTTGCATTCCCCATAGTAATAATAGATAGGAATTTCTGGGGCTATTAATTATTTGGGATTATTAATCTAAAATTTTATGCCCGTTTTTCTAATAGTACTAGACTATGGTGTGAATCCCTATATATGGTATTTAAGTGAACTTGGAAGAATTATTTTGGAAAATAAGAATGGTCTATACATATGTACACTAGTACACAATGGCTAATTAATTACCAAAAGAATGACTACAATTCGCATATAAACGACTATTTTTCAATCGGTGACCAGTATTAGTTAATTTAAAGTATCTTATAACGTGACCAACTTTTAGTCATTTTTAGCTTAGTCATTAATTGGTTGTCTCAATTTTATAGTCTAGTAGTATATTTAGTCATAAATTTGGTCATTAATTGAGTCACTAATTTAGTATTTAATTTAGTGAGTGATTTGGTCATTAATTTCCAAATATACAAAAAAATATATTACTATATGATCACCTGAGAAAACCAATCAAATAAATATGACTAAATTTTGGTTGTGTTATAATATACTATAAATTAACTGCTAATAGTCATATATATGCAACATTTATTCATTTATATTTTTTTGGTAGTTTCATATTCATTACATAAATGACTAATTTAGTAGTTTATATTAATTTCATTAATAATCATTATAAACAACTAATTTAGTGATATATTCATTTTATTTATGTTCATCATTAATAAATATAAAGTACTAATTTATTAGTTTTAGATTGATTTTATGTATTCATTATTAATGAACATAAATTAATTAGTATTATTTTTCGACTAAACTGAAAAAATGTCATACAATGTGCATGTTCATCTAACATGAAAACACAAAGTTACATATGTTAATTACAATACTAAACACCATCAAGTGAAACTATAAATAATTTCAACCACATAAATTATATTATATGAAATGTGAAGTATTACGATGAGTTTCCAACTTAATATTTGTTGGACTACAATCTACACATGAAATTTTGTTTCATCACTTCAAAACATTATCGTTGTGTTGCTAAGACATTGTAGGTGAATTCGCCAACTCTGAATACTTTACCATCAGTCTCTATGCATGTGTCTTATGTGGGATATTGACTCTAAAGGCATCACTAGATTGGTTCTCTTATCTCTCTATTTTTGCATTTGTCGCTCAAATGTTATTGTTCTCCTCTTTCTTCAATTCTTGCATTTTACCATCAATACTGAGTTCCTTTTCTGAAAACAAAAGAAGTTATAATTATGAGTGTAACACATGAAAGACTATGAACACTATAATATAAAATAAAGTAGACTATAAAGGATTTATATGACATATACCTCAACATCAACAATGTCAGAGTCATTTTCCCCATAAAAGTAAGTAAATCTAACAAGTTTTCTATAGTTGGGTGATAGTGGCCACTATGTGGCCAAATGACTTCTATAAAAAAAGAAAATAAAACATCACCATAGAAAATAACACCTTAGTAACTTAGTATTAAACCTTCATGCAAAGCTTAGGAACAATCATGCCAACTAAGTTACATGCTAAAATGTTCAACTTGTAGATAACTTGTGAAAATAAATCATCTAATATGTGATGTCTAATACTTGTCATTTTATTCACAAAAACATTTCATTCTTTAACACATGAACTTGGTCAAGTATATAAACAACATGTTCTAAAATAAAAACATGAAGTAAACTTTTCTAATAGTCATGAAAATATTTTAACACAAAACAACTAAAAGGATTTCAATCAATATCGCGTAATACTAATTTCATCTTCAAGTTTTGGTTGTTGTTTAAATGGACATGATACCAAGTATTTTCAATTTAATATTTAAAATATAAAAAAAAATCAAAATAAACATTCAAAATACAATCAAAAAATAAAGAGAAGATTTCATGGAATGAACATTGAAACTATATAAAAACAAATTACCTATCCACCAATGTCTTGTCTGGAATTCTTAAAAAAATTTCTTTCCCAAAATAACCATGAGGTGAAAGAATCAAAACATTAGAAACCATAGGAATCTCTATTAGAAAAATTTCTAAGGTTCATGTATCAAGTTCCTGAAGGATCTCCAACATCAAATGAATCATATCCATGACATGCTCTACATTGTCTCCCCATCCTTTTTCCAATCACATTTCCTATAACCTGCCCACACCGTATTCAAGTAAAAATAAAACGAGGGAATAGTAATTTTTTTATATCTTTTATATCTATAAAATTTGAATCTGATTTGTTTCGGGAACTTATTAATTCAATTTTAAATCCTTCCTTTCATGAGAAGGTATTAATCAAGTAGGCCCCATCAGAAAAATCGACCTTGATTTGGTCTTCAAACAATTTTTACAATTCAATATTTTTCTTGTTGTGATATCTTGGGTAGAGAAAATAACATATCTGAAAAATAAAATTCAACACATTACTTATGTTCAAACTCTATATATGGTGTATTCTTAGGAAACTTTTTAAGATTTTCCTTTTCCTTTACCAAAGCGTATTGTATCTTGGTTAAACTTTGTATCCTTTCATTCAACAACAATTTCTGCAAGATAAATGTCACACACTACTCTTTCCCATTTATCAAAATGCTACATATGATAAATTGAAAGTCACATAAAACCAATACCAAACCCTTTTCTAACCAAAATAAAAAAACAAACATTACCTCTAATAAACCTTCACACCTTAGAAAATACTCTGCCATGCGCTTAGGCTAACAGTGAGATTCCTTGAATCATCTTTAAATCATATTTAATGGGATATTTGTATATTTACCTTGGTGTCAATTTGGGGCTAAAATAAATATATAAATCAACATCATTATCAGTGAAATTTAAGTATAATTCAGAAAAATAACATCATTGAAAGGTAATGGAGAGAGAAACATATTCATAATCAAACTTATCTATTTTAGTTTCATTTGAGTTGAGTTTGTATTTGAATATATATTATTCTATAAATATGTGAAATAGAAATATGAGAATTGAAATAGCCTTGTGAATTATTATTCAAATTCATATTATATATCTCTAAAACAACCAGAACATCCTTCTCTGTTATTTGATAGATATTTATTGTGCATAGAATAATAATGAATTAACTATAAAACACAATGAGGCAATATATTAACTAAGGAAAGAAAAATGACATTATTGTGGTATTTCTGTGCTCGAAGTAAATCCAAAAATGGTTGCATGATTTATTTATTATGAAATAATCTTGAAGAAAAATGTCGGTTCAAAAATTGAACTCCATTACCAATGGAAGATGGTTGTGTTGGGCAAGGAAATGATACATTGAAAGGCTCGGGGTCTAGCTCCAATACATAGTTATCCTTGTCACTACAAAATAAAAAATTTTCATGATTTTCTTATCTAGGTAAAAATAAGAGTGAATCTATATTTGTGCACCTGTGAGAGTATATGGAAAAAAGAGCACTATTTTATTGTAGAGAACCATATCTCTCTCCTCCACAAATAAAAGTGTACCCTCAATACTGTTGTACATACCACTAAAGGATGACACTGTTTATTATACTTAACACTATTGCACAATGTTCTAACTAAAACCCTCCTAAAGGAAGAGTAGTCTGGTTAGAAAATTATGCACACCACATTGATAAACTAAATCTAAAGACAGAAAAAATAAAATCTTGAAAAGCCATGAATTTTTCCTAGGGGACATGAACAAAACCATTTTGAGAAGAAATTTTCCAAATAAATAATTTCCCATAACCTTCTTATTACTTCCCATAATTATCCTCTTTCTGAAAATGCACTAAATCCTACTTCCAATGCTACAAAACATAATTAAAATGGTTGTCATGGTTGTGGTATATCTTGTAATATTCATAATTAGTCCTAAGCTATTTGGAATATTCATTTTTTCTTTCTGTCTTTGTTTAAAAAATTAAAGTGTAAAGGAGGTTTATAAAAACTCCAAATAAAGAATAAATCAATGCCAAATATGAAAAAGACTAAATATTGGCTATGTAAGAAAGCACCCTTAGGTGTGAAAGGGGTTGGATATTTTGACTGGGTCAACCTTGACCAAATCTACAACACTGTCATGGAGGAGTGGCCATCAATGAGGCACAGTGTAGTTTTAGATGGAGCTACTTTGTGTGAAAGGAGTGTTTTCATTAAAGGTGGTTTATGGTTTGCAAGCTCAAAGAAGAGTATGGCAACATGAGAAGGTTGTTGATGGTTATCATATTTCTGAATATATTGTCTATTTAGACATATATCATTCTCTTGTTGTTTAGCTAAGAATAGTATTGTTTAGCACTGGATGTTCCTGATCGGGAATCCCACCTCTTTCCTTGAGAGGCCTCTTATAAGAGTTTTCTTTGTATTGTCCACTATTTTGATGAAGGCCAAGCTTCTTCTTTCAAATACAACACAAATCCTATTGAGGCTTTGGTTGTCTTTGCAAGCTGCAACAAGTGGAGGCTAGATCTACTCAGATCTAGATCATTTCAGTACCCTTTTTCATTAGAGGAGGCTTCTACTCCATTGGGAGGAGTGTATTGGAGTGCTTGGGAATTATTTTCTGATCTTGGCATGTGGTCAACCATGATCTATACCCTACAGCGTAGTTTCCCCTCCAGATCGGCGTTATTCTTGTAGGTGTTGTTGCAGGGTGTTTTGGCATACCATCTGTAGAGTTGGCTTTCAAGTGTTGGGGATCTTCCCTTCACTTTGGAGATCCATTGGAGGAGATATATACATTGTTCATTTCAGATCTGATCTGCACGTTTCTGAATACTTCTAAATATCTGAATATTTCTGTAGATCTGTAACTTAGATCTCAAATCTACTTCATGTACACGGTTTTTTTCTAGAAACCCCAAGGGGGGATTGAAAGAGGAGCCTCTATAGTATATGGATATGTTATAGATCTGACTTTTAATGCACTTATATGCTCTAGATCTAAATTGTAAACTTCAACTGCTGCAGTCTAATAAAATAACGATGTAAAGGCATTTCCAGTCTATATACATGTTGCAACACCTATTTTGAGTAATTTTCTTCTATTGGAGACTTCTATTTCTTGTTGTAAATCTTATGGGCCATCTTATAGATCTAATTTGTTGTTATAAATGTCAATGAAGAGTCTCCATATTGGCCTCCTACCTTGTCTTGGATGATCTACGTTATGTTTCTGCATAACTGTCATATATTGCTGCATTTCCCCATTTGGGATTATTACAGTGGTATCAAAGCATCATCTTGGCACAGCCTATGCTTTCTAAGAAGCCAATATGTCTTTTGAATAAAATAAAATAAAAAATAAGTGTGATTACACTGATGAAAAAGAAAACAAGGATAAAACCCCTTTATCTGGAAGAATGAAAGGGAAGGAGTTCTCAAAAACTCTATTCCAAACTATGCATGAGCTGAAGAGAGAAATCAAGGAAAAGAAGAGGGAGAAACATGAAAACCCCTCAAGAAGAATTGCACATGAAGAAAGCCCCAGTTCTTCATATTGTGTGTGTGAGCATTCAACCACACAATAAGATCTACAACGCTATAGCATGCCTACATTCTTGGCAAGAGAAGAAGCAGAAGGAGAAGAACCAAAGGAGGAGACTCTTGGTGACTATCTCCAAGAATATGAATCTCAGTCTAGAAGATTCAAGGATCATTTAAGCTTCCAAGGGTTTTGTCAACATAAACAAGAGAGAAGATCCAGTAGCTACAATAGAAGAAGAGGGTGCATGCAGCACACTTTGGGTAGATTCTTTCTACCTAATTTTGATGGATCACCCGAGAGCTCAGCCAAGTCTTGGGTAAGGAAGCTAGACACATATTTCCAGCTGCATCAAGTTTCAGAAGAGGAAGCCATAAGAGTAGCAGTGCTGCATCTTCAAGATAAGGCTTATACCTGGTGGTTATTTGAATCTTCTTCATTGAAAATGCTAATATATATACTAATGCAAAGTTCACTAGGAGGTTAGTGAAAAGGTTTTATTTTAAACAAACTAAAAATTCCTTGGGAAAGAAAACCAAGCCCAAGAATTCAGAACCTTTTCATGATTTGGAAGGATCCATGAAGCCAACTCCATTTCATAACATTGTTGAGGGGGTTAAATATCTGCTACATGCTTTGCTAAGGGAAAAATCCCCACTTCAACAAGAAATTTATTTTCAAGAGGAAGACATGAGGATTCCTTTTTCAAGAAGAGATCAAGAAAAAGGGTCTCTTAATGATGAGGTATTCTCCATTGATGAGGAGAAGGAAGAGGAAGAGATAGAAAGATCCTCTAGCACTGTGACAACAGGAGGAGATCTACTTCTATTTGGAGATGGAGGTGAAGAAATTGCTTCCTCTAGAAGGGCTCTTTTTTCTTTGCAAGAAGCTCCAAGGGATCTTACACGTGAAGATCATGAGAAACATATGTCTATGTTGATAGAAAAGGAGACAAAACAATGGAGGAAGTGTGTTCCAACATTGGATACACTCTTGGGAACACACACTATGATGGATCATTCCTTTGTGATCAAGACCCTTGACACCAAGGAGATGTTGGGTGTACATGGGTTAGCTACATCTAAAGAAAGCACCTTAGACTATGAGAACTTGCAGAAGTTAGGAGGAAATGAGAAGGAGGGAAACACCCAATGATTGGGAACATATACACCCATCATTTTCAGGAGTTTTATGTATAGAAGTAGGAGGATGATTTACGCAGTGAGAGCAGGGAAAAATCAATCCACTCACATTTACAGCCTGATCTAGGACTCGATATTTCATTACATGGAGGCATTCCACTAGGGATACCACCTGCTTCAGATTTGGTGAGAGATGTCTCACACCTTGATGCTCCATTCATAGATCCAAGAAGGAAGGGAGCCTTAGAGGAACATAATACAATGCTGAGAGTGTTGGGGAAGCTCAAGGAGGATGGAAATATTTTCCCCTTATCACAATTTTCCACTCTCTCATCTCATACTACGATGAGAGAAGATGTTGCAAGAATGGAGAAAGACACCATCATGGGGCAAGGAGGGAAATCCTTGGCTATGAAGACTCAAAATATAATATCACTTGGAGAGAAATATTCCATATATGATAGAAGGTGGTGGTCTCACATGAAAACTTTGGCAAGACCAAGGAGTTTTTGGATAGATGATAGCCTTCCATGGGAGACTAACTTCTAAAAACTTCCATCTTCATTTGAGCATGTGCATATGCAAGAAGGGCAGCAAGGAAGAAATAGCAACCTTCCATCATATACTCTTGGCATGGGATATGTCAAGGAGGAGAAGAAGGGAAGGAATGAACTTCCAACGTGTACCTTTGGCATGGGAGATGTCAAAGAGGAAAGCAGCCACATGACAGACATTTTAGTTGATACATCATCAGCACTGTCACTTTTGAGGAGTATAGATCCATATTTGAAATCCCAACTGTTGGTGGATTATTCCAAGGATCTTCAGACATGCATGATTCTTGATGACCAGATAAATGATGAGGGATATTTTGTCCAAGATGGATTCATCTATGATCATGGTATGAACTTCTTGTCTAGAGCCTCCAAGATCAAGGAGAAGTTGCTATAAAGGGCCTATGAAGAGTTCTGTTTCAGCCACACATATTCCATGAAGCTCAATAACATCATCATGAGGAGCTACTATTGGGAGGGCTTTGAAGGAGAACTATATCAGCATTGTCAAAGATGCATGTACCATGTGGAGATGGAGTAGCAACATAACTCTATGACAGAGTTAATTCAACCATCTCTTTCTCTTTTTGAGGAAGGGGATAGATCTATGTACCACTCCATTTGTTTAAGGAGGAATTCTGGTGGAAAATATGCTCATGTAAATAATGTTTCATTTGATTATTGTTTGAATTATTCCACTTTCTATATGCAGGCCATGACTCCAAGGAGAAGTGTTGTACCTTCTAAACTTCATGGCCAACTTTGGGCCAAAACTATTTCTGAACATGGCCACTCCCTTGGTGGACAAAGGGAGATTTTGTATCATGATGGGTGCATTCATAAGGCACAAAAATGTATCTCACACTTTTAGCCATGGTGATATGATATGAGCAGAAATTAAGTGGTGGGGAAACAACTTACCACATCTTGATCTAATGTAATCAGGAGATGCACTGCACTGGTTCCACATGTGGGACTATGACCCACCTCCATATGCACAAATTTCTTTTTGTATCTATGTTGTTTTGATCCCCTATATTGATGATGTGCTTATACTTTTTATGGGGATGTATGGTGGAAGGAGGGAAGGTATGTATGTGCTCTATGGGATGGATATTCTCCATGTACTTTATGCTACATTTTTCAGGGAGAACATTGGGAAAACCATGTTTTTTTCATGTAAACTATTGTCTCCTTATGGGATGGACTATTTGCATCTCATGAGAACTTTGGAGTAGAAATTCATGGAGGGATGGATTGGTGAACACTTAGCTTATGGAGGAAGCTTATCACATGTTGGTGTCACCAATGGAGGAGGAGAAGAGATGCAACACTCACCTTATCAGTTGCTTGAGGACAAACAACATTTTCGAGGGGAGGACTGTAATATTCCTAATTAGTCCTAAGCTAATTGGAATATTCATTTTTGTTTTCTGTCTTTGTTTAAAGAATAAAAGTGTAAAGGAGGTCTATAAAAACTCCTAATAAAGAATAAATCAATGCCAAATGTGAAAAAGGCTAAATCTTGGCTATGTAAGAAAGCACCCTTAGGTGTGAAAGGGGCTGGATATTTTGACTGGGTCAACCTTGACCAAATCTACAACACTATCATGGAGGAGTGGCTATCAATGAGGCACAACGCAGTTTTAGATGGAGTTGCTTTGTGTGAAAGGAGTGTTTTCATTGAAGGTGGTTTAGGTTTTACAATCTCCTAACTTATAAAAGGAAGAGGATGGCAGCATGAGAAGGTTGTTGATGGTTATCATCTTTCTGAATATATTTTTTGTTTAGACATATATCATTCTCTTTCTGTTTAGCTGAGAATAGTGTTGTTTAGCACTAGGTGTTCTTGATCGGGAATCTTCCTTGAGAGGCCTCTTCAAAGAGTTTGATTTGTATTGTCCACTATCTGGCTAAAGGCCAAGCTTCTTCTTTCAACTACAATGAAGATCTTGTTGAGGATTTGGTTGTCTTTGCAAGCTACAGCAAGTGGAGGCTATATCTACTCAGATCTAGATCATTTCAGTGCCCTTTTTCAGTGGAGGAGGATTCTACTCCATTGGGAGGAATGTATTGGAGTGCTTGGGAATTATTTTATAATCTTTGCATGTGGCCAACCATAATATATACCCTACAACGCAGTTTCCCTTCCAGATCGGCGTTATTCTTGTAGTTGTTGTTGCAGGGTGTTTTGGCATACCATTTGTAGAGTTGGTTTTCAAGTGTTGGGGATCTGCCCTTCACTTTGTAGATCCATTGGAGGAGATATTTACATTGTTCATTTCATATCTGATCTGCACGTTTTTGAATACTTCTAAATATTTGAATATTTCTGTAGATTTGTAACTTAGATCTCAGATCTACTTCATGTACATGGTGTTTTGCTAGAAACCCCAAGGGGGATTGAAAGAGGAGCCTATATAGTATATGGGTTTGTTATAGATTTGAATTTTCATGCACTTATATGCTCTAGATCTAAAGTGTAATCTTCAGCTACTGTAGTCTAATAAAATAACGCTGTAAAGGCCTTTCCAGTCTATATACATGTTGCAGCACCTCTTTTGAGGAATTTTCTTCTATTGGAGAATTCTATTTCCTGTTGTACATCTTATGGGCCATCTTATAGATCTAATTTGCTGTTATAAATGTCAATGAAGAGTCTCCATATTGGCCTCCTACCTTGTCTTGGATGATCTGTGTTATTTTCCAGCTTAACTTTAATATATTGTTGCATTTCCCCATTTGGGAATATTACAGCTCTTGTTGTGAAGAAAATGAGTGATAGGAAGAGGATTCTTATAGGGAAAAAAAATAACCAAGACAAAAAATGTTCATGTCAGTGATAGATTCAATTCAATTCATTTCTAGATGAATGATTGAAAAACATAAAGACGTCTTAACCTTAGATTTAATTAAACTTGGAGAGAGACAAAAAACCAAAATAAAAATATTTTAATATTGAATACATCTCAATATATATACTTGTTTATTTTTTGTGGGATTATTGGCTTCAACAATTTATTTGTTTTTTTATTTATATGCTTTACCTAGTGACATATCTTATATATATTTGCCATAACATGTACCTAGCCTCTTTAAATTTAGCTATATAACCCTCATCTACTTAAATCTTTCATTGATATTGAGTTGTAAAGAGGACTTGGCTACTTTAAGTGAAATTATAGATCCTTTGTCATACGTAACTAGAATTTGGAAAGGGAAAAGGCTAACATGTATAAAGGCACATCCTTTTTCACAAATGTAGTGGTACAACTCACCATTCTATACAATTCACCATTTCTAAGAAATATGCATATCCTAAATCTATCACACAACTACAAGAGTGGCCTTTTACATAAAATTTGTTTTATGTAAAGGAAACAAAATTTAGAAAGTAGAATACATGCATAAACAATATTATGAATCCTTCATGAAAACTTCACTAGCATGATCTACACAACATATAAATGATTTGTAGAAGACTAAACAATAGATAATTAACTATTATGTCCTCTAACCGTTCCCTTACTCATACTTTTCTATCTGCTGCAACTCATAAATTAGATGAATGAAATAGAAAGAGAAACACACCATACATTAGATATTCCTTGAAACACAAATTCCTCCAGCATAAAGTACAAAAGGAGTTTTATTTACTATGATAAAGTCTTCAGGTCAACCAAATACAACCCTAAAATGGCATTTACAAGTGATATTTATAGAAAGAGACACCAACTCCATCTCTCATAAAAAGAAGGATCCACTCTTCCTCACATTGCATAGGATTTATAGGACATTAAAGACATATCCTATCGAAATATAAGGAATAAGACAGATGTTTATAGGAAGAAATAAGACAGTTAGAACTATGTTGCTAGGTGTGCTAGAAACCTTCCTCCTTTTCTGTTGATTTGTCTCTTCATGACCTTGGTTATTTAAAACCCATGTGTCTTCATTAAATTTGACTTTTAACAACCTAAAAACCACTTATCAACCATCACTTGATATTCCCATATCATTAGGAGCCCTTATCATTCTTGGAATAGCTTGAAAATTCTACTGGAAGCTATCAAAAATCATTTAAAATAGATGCTACTGCAACTTCTGGTAAAAACCTGTTGTTATCACTAAGTTGGTACAGATGGGCTTCTCCACTAGACAACCTAAAGTAACTCTTTCAAACCAACTTCTAACTAAAAATTATCCTTTTTAGCCTGAGAGGGCTCTCTCAAAGGTAAATATGGATTGTTCATTGGATGGCTAAATCTGTAATAGTGTCTTGAATGTATTTGTAAGAAGGTGAAAAATGTATAGGGTTTAATACCATTGGGCTTATGGAGTCAGTGCTAAGAAACTCAGTGACATGGTTCTCCCTGTAGAAGTTGAGGCATGTAGATGTTTTGATGAAAGTACAACAGACAAATATATACAATAGCTTAATGCTTAAAGGAAGTCAGAGCATGGTGTTCACGAATTATGAGTAATTAAACATTAAGATAATGAAAGAAAAATAGGAAAATAAATAGGACAATGCTCATGAAAACATCATATCAATCTCAGGTGAAGAAGAAAGCTCACAACCACTGTATATTATTGATCAGAAAAAAATTACAACAATAGTAGTGAAAAATAACATTCTGCAACCCTCTGTTCTTTGAAATACTGCCTATTAATAGGCTTCATTCAATTTACATTAGATCTGCCCACATGGCTAGATCATCGAATCAGTTGTGTTGAAACTTCTTGGCTTGACGGGTCCTAACCCGGGTTCGAAGTTGAGGTTAACCAATAAAACCCTCTTACTAATAGCCCTTTTGGAAATGACCTCCTTGCACAAGTCAAAGTCTCACCCAAAGCAGTGTGGGGGGGTGTTGGAACTAGGTTTCCACACCCTGAGAGAGATTTAAGTGATGTGGGTGCCTTGAGATCTAAAACAATCATGAACAGACCTACGCAACAGAGCCCTAACCAAGGAACCCTTAGTAGATAGGTTTAGGTCAATTATGAAAAATATCTTGTGCACAAGTTAAATCAGAGTCCACAATCCATGCAATAATCCTTAACAAATAATATTAGAGTTTAATAGTACTATATCCATCCAATAAACATTCATCTAAAGCCAGTAGCAGTTGCACAATTGACCTTAAACACAAATAACACAGTAATCAGAAATAATATGCAGAAACAAACATATAATAAGTCACATATGCATTTGAAGCTCAGATATCATTCAAACCAACTTCTTTATTCATTCACAATTCAGATATTCCTTACAAAACCTTTAGTGACTCGCACACACAACCAACAGGGTCTACACATAATAAGACTTAAGGTCTCTACACACACAGCCAACAAGATCCTTTTACCTAGACAATTCATACAAAATATCAAAACAAATCCATATCACTTACATTCATCATCAGATCTATCCTATTGACTTGATCTAGACTCTTATTTATACTTTTAGCCTGTGCTCATCTAATGTCCCCAAACCATGGTTTGCGGCCCCTAGTTCTACCCCTTTTACCCATTACAACTCATGAGGAGCTTTAACCAACCCTAAAGCCCCTTGACTTGTGTTGTGCACGACTAAACTCTACAAAAATATAACAAAATTGCATCAAAAATCGGTCCTAGGGGACCCCGCTCCAACAGGCCCCTAACACAATCTTGTGACTCCTCCCGAGTCACAGTGGCACTGGGTTCTTCATCCTATTTTGGAGCACTTCGATGGAAGTAGCAAAGGGTGCCAAAATTCCCACACTCTGATCCACTGCGCTCTGCGATATCTACCAGCTTCTATGAATTCGTCCCTTCTATGACCAGGCTGACACTCTCCAAGGTCTAATTGAGGTTCCTTACTATAGCATCTCGATCCTGAGAAAATTTCATTTCCTCATCCACCCACGGCTTCATATGGTCAGTGACAATATTATTCTTTCAGTGGCGCTCCTTGACCTCATCTCGTAGCACCTAACTGGTCTAAAGGTGGGCTATGCATTGGGAAGGAATGAATGTAGGTAAGGCCTCATGAAGATCGTTGAATGCCTGCTCCTTGGCATGCAGCTCCTGATTAGTCTTCCGGAAAAGTGGATCTATTTGCACAGAGGTCCACAGTACCAAGCCTATCTCTAGTAGCTCTAAGCCTTTATTGACATTCGCAGAAATTTTCATGGATGCTTCTTTGACTAGGGCGGCCTGTTGCGCCTGCACCTCTGGGGGAGTCTCAGGCTACAACTTAGCCTGTAATGCGGAAATTTTTTGTTCAAATTCCGCCTACACTGTCTGCATTTCGATTCTAGAAGCCTTGACTGCAGCTGCCAAGCTTTTGATATTAACTTGTGGCACGACAGATGCTAGGATGAATACTTCAGGAAGCTCTCCGCATAGTCTTTCAATTATATTTTCTAATTCTGCCCGCTGAGCCACAACCACCTGCTGTGTGGCTTTTTCCTAGAGAAATTTTGCAGTTTTTCTGGCTACCAGTGTCTACTCAATTTCACTTAAATCTATTATACACATGGCTCCTTTCACTATAGTTCAGTGGAAATAAATATTTGGAGAGCGTGCAACTTGCCACTCGGAATCTTTGTTAGATCAATTCTGACCTCAAGGTAAGTCTGCACCTGTGTGCATAGCTCCAGATGATCCACTGTCACAGCCGCGCCTGTGAAGGGGAAAATTCTACTTTTTTTCATTGTAATGATCGTGGTAGTCATCAGGATTGCTTGAAGTGACCTCGCTTGATCTATGCTTGCTTGAAAGGTGTCTGTCTTCAGCTATAAAACCGGCAATCCCAATAGCAAGGCCTCGACCACAGCCTTGTACTGCTCCTCCATAACCGTCCATCTGTCCTCAGATGTAGAAGCAACTACGTCTGTGATTTTATCAAGGCCCTCTTCTGTCAGTGTGACCTCTGCTCCATCCAATGGTAAAATCACTTTTTCACCCAGTTGCACTATTCCAATGACTAGTTTCTTTCCCAACGCATCACTCCTGCATTCCCATCGCACCTATCTGGGCCTTTCTTTTGTGTCCCACACAAACCACTGTATTTTGATGCTCCAGCCATATGTTCATTTTTTTAGAATAGGGTTGTCCCTATATGGCTTCAACATGCCCCCATTAAAATATCCAGGGAGACTCTCACTGCACTGCGTAGCCAGGCACACCGCACCTCCATCAGTGATTTCCTTCACAATGTAAGGCCCTAACCTATGTTTCCTGAAATTTCTTGGGTGTTGTACGAACTAACTTTCATATAATAAAACCAAGTCTTCCTTCTTGAACACCGTTTGCCTGATGTGCCTATCATGCCAATATTTTCCGCGTGCCTTCTGCACTTGCTAATGGAATTTAGTGATGAACTGATATTCTTCTAAGGCAACCAATTGCACAAGATGCTCTTCCATGATGTATGGATCAGCCATATTATTAAATGTTATGATGCACAGGCTTGGGACAATATACTCCATTGGCATGATTTATTATTTCCCATAGACCATTCTGAAGGGTGTTTTCCCAGTCAAATTTTTACACATGGTCCTATAAGCCCATAACATAGAGGGGATGTGCACATCCCAGTCATTCCAATTAGCATTAAAAATATTTGTGAGCACATTCTCCAGAATTTTTTTAAATGCTTCTACTGTGCCATTGGCTTATGGGTGATATGGGGTACTCTTCTAGTGATGGATCTGAAATTCCTCTATCAAAGCTTCAATCGTTTCGTTAACAAAGTGCATACCTCTATCACTCATCAGTATCTTCGAGCATCCAAATATGCTCAAAATGTGTTAAAAAATGAAGTGTGCAGTAGTATTTGCAGTAATGTCCTTAACTTCCTCAGCTTCTATTGATCTGGTTACATAATCCTTGGCAGTGATGATATAACGCGCTCCAGTCCTTTTACCTAGAGAATTGATTGGTCCAACAAAATCTATAACCCCTTTATCAAAGGCCTACAAGACCATCTGTGGCTGCAGGGGAATATCATCTCTTTGCGAGGGCTTCCATGTCCACTAGATGCATCATAGGCTTGGTAGTATGTGTGTGCATCACTATGCAGAGTGGGCCATCATAACCCAGCACATAACACCTTCTGCGCAATGGATTTCCCAACATAGTGGACTCCTACTACCCCTCCATGAGCTTCAGTCAAGATATCCTGTCTCTCGTGTTCCAAAACATATCTCTGCAATACTTCATTTGTTCCTAATTTATACAACTAACCTCCGAACAAGGTAAAATCAACTGCATGCACAACTAACTCCTTCTTTTGTTGTACCGAATATTCCACAGGGGCACTTCCAGTGGTCAAGAAGTGAACAATATCATCAAAGTTCTCATCAACTACCTTGATAGTAAAGAGCTATGCATCGGGCAACCCCTCCTCCAGACTGGTTGGTTCCTCCCCATTTTCTATGCGTGACTAATGATCAGGTCCAACATTCAATCTCCCTAGCTTCACAATAATTTCAAATTCATACTCCTGAAATAATAGCAATCATCTGCAAATATCCCCCCAACATAGGCTTATTGACCAGGTACTTCAAAGCAGAATGTTCAGGGAAAATTTTGAAGTGTCCTCCTAGAAAAGAGTGCCTGTATTTTTGTAGCACATAGACCATGTCCAATCCTTCTCTTTCTGTGTTTAAGTAGTTTTGCTTTGCACTAGAGAGCTTCCTACTAGCAAAAGCAACAGGGTGATCGATGTCTTCATCCCTTGTGAGCGCTAAAACAACCCCAAGCACTATTCCAGATGCATCCACATGTACATGGAACACCTTTGACCAGTTTTGGAATATTAGAATAGGAGAAGTGACCATTTTCTCCTTCAACAGCTCAAAACTCTTTTGACAGTCCTCATCCCAGAAAAATGACACATCTTTCTTCAACAACTTCTCCATCGATGCAGTGATCAGCGCCTAGAATTGACTAAACTTCTTGTAATATCTGGTATATCCTAGGATGGAGCGCAACTGTTTCTCATTAGTGGGAACTTCGAAGTTGATGATAACTACTATCTTGGCTAGGTCTACCATCAATCCTTGTTGACATACTATATGCCCCAACAAAATTCCAAATGGTATGTAGAATATACATTTCTTCAAGTTGAGAGAAATATGGTGCTTCCTACAAGTTTCAAGCATCATGCATAGGTTTGAAACATGTTTCTTTACTAACCCAAATATTGTCCAGTCATCAAAATAGACCTCCAAACATTTATGCATGAATTTTTTTAACACGACCACTACTACGGGTGAGAATATATCAGGGCATTCTTCAATCCAAAAGGCATGATAGTGTACTGGAAATACCCCCATTCAGTTGCAAAGGTGGTCTTACTATGGTCCTCCAGCACAATTATGATCTGATGATATCCTGAAAATCCATCAATAAAGGAATAAGCCTCTTATCCTCCTACATTATCCAAGATCTCATCTAAGAATAGAGTAGGGAATGGGTCATGCACATAGGGATCATTCAGCTTGCGCATATCTACACAAATCCTTATTTCTCCTTTGGTATTCTTTTCTTGGACCACCATTAGACTTACCCAATCATACTTCTATACAGGCTCAATGATACATGCAGCCACCATATTTTCTAATTCCTCTTTTACTTTCTAACTATATTTTGGATTTAGCTGGTATGGGCGCTGCTTGATAGGGCACGCATCTGGTTCCAAAGTGATCTTCATAACACTCAGGTCTCCCACAATTCCTTTGAGCTCAGATAATTTTTTTGGAAACAAGTCTTGGTACTCTATTAGTAGCTCCGCAATCTTTCCTACTGCATCATCATCCCAGTAATCCCCAATTTTTTCCAACTTCAGCCACTCGTTAGTCCCAATGTTGACTTCCTTTAGAGGTTTGGTTACATCCACCATTCCCAATTAGGGTCTTGCAACTATGCTCTCTCCTTCAAATTCAGGGACGTTGACATTTCTCAGATCATCTTCATTCTCCTCTATCGACAGGTTCCTGCAATTGACAATGTCCTGCATCTGCCCATCCCATGTTGGCGCATCACATTCTTTCTTCATCCGGGAGTTTTCAAAGACAGGAGCATCTATATCCTATAGAGATGCATCCAGTCCTTCCAATCCTCCAACCAGGCTAAAGTTTGATAGGAAATCATTAGTCACTGTAATCCAATGATGAGTGTCGCGATGCAGCTCTACTTCTAAATACCAAGTGGTGGGCACCGATCCCAGCAAGTGAATAAACATATGAACTCACTCATCCCAAGTTTTTTCCTTCCATACTTCCATCCACATGGAAAAGTGCTTGTGCGGATCACCCTGATCATAGAATAGTTCAATTGGCAGGATAGTTGGTGGCTTAAAGCGTAACTTCATCATTTGGATACATTCATCCCAATCCTTAAAGGCTCCCTTGTGTGTATCCCACCAACGTGCAGGGGATGCGCGCATAACCAGATCAAGTGACTAGAATATTCGTGCTTCTGTGACAACCTTTTCCAATTCTTTTAAAAATATTACGACACTACCATAACCATCAAAATAGGGTATTTCTCTTACCTCTGAGGAAATGAATTGGAATCCTCAGTGGATCATAAATAAAGACACCTCAGTGTGAATGAAGATCAATCTAGCTATTCAGAATAAAGACACCTTGGGTGTGAATGGAGACAATGCATGGAGACTATGTCCTGGTTGACTGAATCAAACAACGGTGTAAATAGATGAGTGGGACTAATGGAGACAATGTAGTTTTGGTGGAGGAGCCTTTGCATGGAAGTAACCTCATAATTGGGTGGGACCCATGGTGAGGAAGCTCATCAACTATATAATGGCGGGAATGGAAGCCATGTCGAGATGATTGAAGATTATATTTTGTATGTGGTCTATTTAGAATTCTTTCATTCTTTGGTTGTTTAGCTAAGTTTTTTGCATTATTTAGTGCAAGGGTTTTCTCAAGCGGGAATTCCCCATTTCTTCTTGGAAAACTTGTTTAAGGGATCTAAGAGGAGCATCCTGTGCTACATTTTCCACTATCTGGTGTTAGGCCAAGAATTCACCTTCAACAACAGCATATTCCCTTGCATAAACTGTGTTATTTATTAGGGTGTTGCAATGGAGGGGTTTAATCCCTTGTATTTTGAGCTAGTTTCCCTAAAGGAGGATCAACCTTTTTCACATAAAGATAGAAGGAGGAGCTACAACCATTTTTTTGCATAATCAGCCATTTTTATGCAGAGCTTCAACCATATAGCATGATTCATCCATAGATCTGCATCATATGCTTCTTGTATTTCATGTTTATCAAGAAACCCTTGACGGGTCATCATGGATTTCTATAAAAGAGGCTATATATATGTTTTTGGGCCTCGTTGATTAATATAAAAGTATATCTATTTTTTCTCTCATATTTCTGAGTATAAACCTCAATAAACTACGCTATCACTTTATGCAGTATTTCTGTGTTGCAGTAGCCTTGGGGTTTGCTGTGTTTTTGGGTTGTTTTGGCCATAAGATGCATATTTAACTAGGAAAAAGTAATTTGTTTCTAATTTCCTCTTGTAGTTGGTTGATGTAATGTCTGATATAATGGATCCATGGGCTGCATTCATATGTTAATGCATAAAATTTTAAAGAATGTGTTTTCTGTGCATGTATTTTTGAGTTTTCCCATTTGGGAATATTACAGTGGTATCAGAGCTCTAATCTTGGCTCAGCCTATGCATTTCGACCATTGTGGAGTCTTCTCATGAGAAGGAGAGGATCTGCAAAAGGGATCAATGCAAACCCTTATTTTCTGGAGGGAATAAGTTCTAAAAACTTCTTCTACACACTTTGCATGGCATCAATAAAGACATCAAAGAAATGAGGAGGGAAAAACATGGGGATCCTCAACAAGATTTGGACATGAGCAAAGCTATAATTCCTCATATTATGGGTGTGAGTATTCAGCCACACCATCGGATTTAAAACACTCTACCAGACATATTTTCCTGACAAATGAGATGGAGAAAGGAGATGAGCCAAATAAGGAGACTCTTAGTGATTATTTTCAAGATTATGAAGCTCAGTCTAAGGGGTTCAAAGATCACTTGAACTTCCAAGGGTTTTGCAAGATCAAGGAGGAAAGGAGAAAAAGGATAAAGCAGCATGGTGTGGGTAGATTCTTTCTATGTACTTTTGATGGCTCACTTAAATGTCCAGCTAGGGTTTGGGTGGAGGAGCTAAACACCTATGTGCAACAACATCAAGTTTCTAAAGATGAAGCCATTAAAGTAGCAGCACTGCATTTTGAAGGTAAGGCTTATTCTTGGTGGTTGTTTCAATCCTTTTCCTTAAAGAATGCAAATAAATCTACTTATGCAAAGTTCATTAGAAGAGTAGTGGAAAGGTTTGATGAAAATTTTTATGAAAAACGTTCTACGGAGCTAATCAAACAAAAAAAAACAAAACCTTTGCATGGGATGGCAGGATCCATAAACCCAACTCCATTTCAGAAAACCATTAAAGGGGATGAAAAATTTTATACCTTGTTACGGGCCAAGTCCCCATTGCATGATGAGCTTTCTTCTCAAGATAAATACATGGAAATTCCTCCTTCAAGGGAAGACCAAGATCTAAGGTCTCTCATTGTTGATGAGGCATTCTCCACTATTGATGAGGAGGAAGGGAAGGCTAGAGGTAACACTGTTGTCATATCAAGAGCACATCCAGTACCTCATGGAGAGGAAGATGGAGCACTTACTCCAAGGAGAGAAACTCTTGCACTCTTGCAAGGAGTTCCAAAGAATCTCACATATGAAGGTTATGGCACAGTCCATATGCAGCATGTGTCATCTGTTAGCCAGCTATAAAATTTGTTATACCAAATGATGGCTAAAACATTTCTGGAGCCTTCAAGGAACAAATTTTTACTACAAAAACTGTTGGCTCTTAAACACTCTCAAAAGGCCTCATACCTCTATCCCAATCTTCACTGTTGTGCCCATTCTACATTCAGAAATCATGTTGATTCCTAAGAAATAATACTACTGCAAGCACCATTTTCCTTTTCCCCTTCTTCCAAAACTAACCTCATCTTTTCCTTTTCTTTTCCCATAAAATCCTTCATTTTCATGATTTTTACCCTTTTCCCTTCATCAAAACCCCTTTGATAAGTTTTAAAGACTCCTTCTTTGCCTTATCGAAACCCTCAAAACCATTGAAAATCATTGAAAAACTATAAAAATCACATTTTTTATATATTATAGACTTGAGCCCCTTGGGCTAAGTCTCTAACCATTCCCTTCCATACGCCCTGGTGCTGGAACCAGACACTAAGCTATTTGGGCGCTTATCGCAATCAGGGGAAACACAAAACTCAAGCCTTTCCCTTTATTAAAAACCCTGATGTTGATTAGCCCTCTGTCCTATCTCCCTTGGTCATATTATCTCCCATGTGCCAAAGGCCCCGCAGATGGGCACCAAATCGTATCGAAAAGTAATATTTCTCCCCCTCGCACTATAAACCTTTGTTTATATAAAATTGTCAGTTTTTTACTATATCCTATAGTTTCTGCCGGTGCAAAATTATAGTCAATCTCTGCTGTCGATCTGATCTACAAATCGACGGTGCACAATCTATGACCCCGGTGGTCCCCGCCAGCCGCTCACTATTTAAAAATCGGGCGGAATCCATCGCATTTCTTTCAAGCTAAGGGAGGTTTTTTCCCAACCGGCAGCGATTCCATTCGCCGCCTGATGCGTGGCCTTAAGCACTATTCAAAAACCGCCACTCATCACACGTTAAAGTTCAGACATGGACCTGACGTGATATTGATGCCCACCGTCCGATCTGAGGCTGCTCATCGGATGGTGATCGCTCTCCAAAGAAGCCCGACAGTTGACCAGGGTACGATGCAGTATTAAAGCATATCTATCGTCGATCTAATTTGTAGATCGACGGCCCATATTTCATTGCCCTGATTCGTCGCCGAGTCAGCATTTCCGGACTAGGGATTTTATCTCGCCTCAATTTTATTGAAAATATGAAGTCTGGGCACATTCTATAAGGTTTTTATCATGGAATCTCTGTCATTGATCGCTTGGGCCACTCTCATCCGACGACCCATGATCGTCCCGATTCCTGATCTTGATTTTTGATCAAGTTTTCCCAAAACAAAGGTTTTTACCCATTTCTCCATTTTTCCAAAACTGACTCCTCCGCTTTGACTTTTCGCCTCCGCTCCCGACTGTCGATCTCTATGCGATCGACAGCTCCGGTTTAATTCTTCTTCCATTTCTTTTTGACCTCCTCTAAATCAATCTCGATCATTGGATGATGCCATCCAATGGCCATGCTCCCCCCACATGTCCTCTGAATCAATATAAACTATACATGCAGGATTTCATAACGTTATTTGTATTTTTGCAAGGTTTAAAGGTTTTTTCGCAATATCTGAAGAAAATTCAAAGGCAGAGGATGACAATCCTCCTGCATTCGGTTCACCAGAGGAAACCATTCGCAGGAAGAATTTCCACGTTTCATCAATGATTTAGGAGGCATTGATGCCATATTATCCCTGCGCAGCCCTGCATACCAACAAAAAACCATGAATCGAGCATAGTCAAAGAGTATCAGTGTCGAAGAAAAAAATATACCAGAACAGAAGATTGAAGACATATTTTGTGGGGATTACATATAAGATGGTTTATCAAAAGCCTAATCCCCTATTAAGACACAGTTTGAGGGAAATTTTAAGTGTTTTTATCAACAGGAAAGTCTCCACCGCCACATTTGAGGCAAATTGATTCCTCCCAGCCACCACAGTGCCACTTGTCCCTCAAAGCATTCAAACAAAGGCTGGAGTTATTGATCAGGATCATATATTTGTCTCAAGCACAGCCAAAGAGTGAATTCTACAAATAAAATTAATGAAAACACATCTACAAAGTTACTTTGACATCACACAGAGCCTCAAAGGTCAAAAAGAGCTCCCACTGAGCTTAAATCTTTATGTAAATCATTTAATACAGAGGACACCTATGTAAGTTTCTTCATCGAGCCCCCCAAGGGCCGAGGAACCATTAAGTCTGTATTAATTTTCTTTAGAGATATTTTATCAGATCTCACCTCCTCATTCTTCTATAAATACTACTGCCGAAGATGAGTGAGGGGTTGGTTGATGTAGTTTCTGAACATTGAATGTAATTGAGCTTGTGACTTCTATCTGTAAATAGTGTTTGTTGGCCCTTAGAGCTCTACTTGTGATAGATAAGTTAGGTTGAGATGAGTAGATGATTGCTAAACTAAAGCATTGGACTTAAATCTGTAACTTTTTTGGAGCATCAATACGAGCTGATTTATGGGATCCTAGTCTATGTTGACGGTGATGTTTTTTCTCATTGTAACTTGTTGTTTTATTTCTGTTTTCACTGTGTTCATTTTCTCTCATAAAGAAAAACATGTATAGAGTTAGGACCTACTGTATATCAGTACCCTTCTCTGACTGAAAATATTTATCTGAATGTTTTCTTCAAATCTGTGTTATTTAGGAACAATTCAATTCAGTTTAACCATAGGAATGTTGGAGTTCCCTCATCTTATTGTCTTAGCTGAATGTTATTATTAAATGTTATTTTCATTATATGTTAAGTGAAGATGAACTGAGGAAGATAGGGTGAGCCCTGGTCCTAGTTTTATCTCCAAAAATATCTGAATGTTTCCCTTGGAATGTGTTAAAAGCTGGCTAGTTTAGAAGTACTTACCAGATATTAGGCCATTCTGTGTTACCCTTGTGATTGTCTTGAAAGTGACCAAGTAAAGCAGAGCTAGGAGAGGATTTGTGGTGAGCCGTGCTCACTATTTTCTACTCTAACATTTGCCTTCAATTTTCCCCTTTGTTTTTATATGTTTTCTATTGATAGTGTATCAAACGCTGGCTAGTTTAGAAGTACTTACCAGATCCTAGTTTAATTTCATGTCCTTCTTAAGTGTATGTCAAAAGCTGGCTAGTTTAAAGGTACTTACCAGATCTTAGGCTGCTATTTGTTTCTTCATCTGTTTATTTCCCCTTCTTTTTGTATCATTTCATTCCATAAATCAAACTTCAAAGAGATCCTTAGACATAGATGACTTGCCCCATGGACCACTCTTGCCTCTTGCTATTCCAATTAAATCCTATTATGAATCCATAGCCCAATGGACTAAAACCTGCAATTATCTACCTTCCTGGTCAAAGCTTGTTCTATTTTCTTGCAACTTTACACCTTTGAAACTTTTTGCATTTAGAACTTTCCACCTCAAACAATAATCATGCTCAACCATCCAAAAAAATAAACAAACCCTTGGCCTTCATAACTAGCCTAATATCATTACCTAAAACTTCAAAGACAAATCCATATTTGCAATTATTAGAGAGATCCCTCTCCGGATTCAGGAAGGCTAGAGCCTAGAATCCAAAAGTGGTTAAAATAATGTTGTTTCTGTGATTGGACTTTGCCAATCTTGCTAATTACAGATACCTAACATTTCTGGCGACTCCACTGGGGAATTATTAGTTGAATTTTCACCCTAGGTTCCCTTAAACACTCTATAAAACATTGTGAGTAAAAATAAGCCTTTTCAAGCACTACCAAGAAGTGGTAAATCATGATGAAAATTGTTGGAATTAGTGAAAAACTAGGAAAACCCCAGGATTCTCATAAGACTTTATCTAACCTTGAAAAATCAGCTGGCTTAGCCAGAAGAATAGACTGTCTTCATCTCATAACCATAGCTAAGCTGTGAAACAGAGTTAGTACATTCTTAAAAACCATACAACTGAAAATTAACTTAGAAAACACAAAAATATTTCAGATTGGTATCCAATAAACATGGTGGTGGACCATAAAACTTTTTACCTGCTTGGGAGATAAAAAAACTTCCACTTGGCGACTCCACAATCTTGAGCAGACCTTAAGATTCCACTGGGAAGAACCCTTATCATTGTAATATCATTCAAACTCAGTTAGAGGACTGTAGGATTAAAATTGGTGTAAATAGACTAGTTAACCTCTCAAATATTGTCATACCTGGTTGAACTTTTCTTGTTTATTTGGGTCTGAAAAACACAGCATAGTGGCTCCTAGAAATATTCACACTAGAGCCTATCCTGACCTTGATCCACCTAAAATAATTGATAACCTAGAAAGTATCCTTAGGAAGTCTCTTGAGATAATATTTTCAACTATTTTCAGATCACCCTTGAGAGCTAATTCAGTTCCTGAAAATCTTTCAGCTCTACAACAATCACGAGTTGACTTAGTAAATCCATTTAGAACTAGGTTTCTCGGTGATTTCGATCAGTTAGATTCTGAGTCTTCACTTTCATCTCCTGAAACAAGTGAACATCCTGGTAGTAGAGAAACAACATCTCCTGATTTACATTTCCTTCATAACTTAGGTGTCTCTCATCCAAGATTAGCTCAACAATCTATTCCTGGTCCATCCACTTTTTCTCACCCTATATTTACTATTCAAATCACTCCATTCCATCCCACTTTCCCTCTTGTTAATCCACCTCTTGTAAATCCACCTCCACCTCCTACCATGGCTACATGGTATGCTCCCTTACTCCTTCCTGCACCATTAGTCAATATTCCATAGGAAAATCAGTCCAAAATTCCATTATATGATGCTAGCAATGCTACAACTGCATCACAACATGTGCATAAGATGAATGACTACTTTGACAGAAATGAAATTGATGATGATTCTATCAAACTTAGATTATTTTCTCAGAGTCTAGGGGGAGAAGTAATAAAATGGTTTAAAGGCTTAACCCCCCATAGTATCAATGATCTCCAAGCCTTCCATCAAACTTTCTTAAAAAAATGGGAAGTAAAGAAGAATCCTCTCCAATTCCTTGCTGATTACAAGAACCTCCATAGAAACACCAGGGAAACTGTATGTTGAGTCTCAAATTTGCATCTTTCCTATACACCTTTCTAGAACTTTTCCATTCACCCGAACCTTCTAAGTTGTCAATATCATTGAATATTAATTGTAAAAGAGCATCTAAAATGGTTTTTAACTATGTTTTGTGTCTGCTGTTTGATTTAGATTTTTTCTCATTTAGCTGCGGAATCTTGCCACTTTCCGCAGCTGCTGCAACTTTCCACAGCCATTTTGTGAAAGTCTATGTTACAGGTGTCTTCAGGCAATTCGAGCCACATGGGCAAGTCAGAAATGATGTGGACATGGATCGTGTCCTATTGGCTCGGGCAAATTCACCTAAGGAGGCTGTGGTCAAAGGTGGCCAAGTGGAAGTCAGCCGTAAAAGGTCCTTCAGCGGAGACTGTTTCTCTTCACGTGAAGATTTGTATGACAATTTCTAATTTACGGGAGACACATCAACACCTGTACACGGCTCCATAAGCCGAATCCAACATCCACTCTTCATAGATTTACTCCTCACCGCGGCCATGATGCTAGATCTCTGGATGTGATGGTTCACGTGTCTCTATCAGCACAAACTTTAGGGAATTAGTTATATCACCTTTGTTATAAATAACGCGTTTTCATATGCATAATAGTTAGCCTCCATATAGCTCTGTAATGTAATTGCGTTGCCACTGTGCTGTAATATCATTTCTATATTATGACTGCATTTTAATATATAAGAAGACTATGTTTCCAAGCGTAATTCGTATTTGAAGGTTGTTGCCCGAGGCTGGTGCAGAGGGCCCCTGCACACGCTGAGGTTTTGTGCATTACTGTATAGTTTCTTGTTTTATTTCTTTAAGTTCATTGTGCCATAAGTCATTCACATGTTTATACATTGCATCTTTCATTGTATTTATGCTTCATCTCTGTTCATAATCTTTCATGCTTTACATTTTACTTCTGTCCATAATCTTTCATGTTTTATGTTGTTGTTAACTGATCAGTGTTCTTGTTTCAGATTACAAATAGGCAGCCTGGGCATTTGCATATCTTTTGACTAATGACATGGAATCAATATTGTTCTGTTGCTAATTTACTTTTCTTAGTTTTTGTTTAATTCCAACACTGTTTGTTTATTTCAGTCTTGCACATTTGCTTCAGTAGTTAGATTTAGATATATTAAATTGCTCATGTCATTTTCAGTTACCTCCGAAAGCCATGGCTGGACTAATGGTGAGGGATTGAATTATGAGTGTGTAGTTTCATATTAGTTTACTTTCTGCAAGTTAGAAATATTAAATTGCTCATGTCATTTTCAGTTACCTCCGAAAGCCATAGCTGGACTAATGGTGAGGGATTGAAGTATGAGTGTGTAGTTTGATATTAGTTTCTTTTTCTGCAAACTAGATATCAGGTTGCTCAAGTTGTTTATGGTTACCTCTGAAAGCCATAGCTGGACTAATGGCGAGGGATCAGAATATAAGTTGATGTAATTTGATTTAGATTTACTTTGTTGCAATTCTTGGATTTCTTTAAGCATAGTTTCTTTTGTATTTGGACAGCAGCAAGGATAATGAATTTCATGATCAGTGGTTCACTGTTTTTTTGACTAGAATAGTGATGCAATTTCATTTTCTTTGAAGAATTAATTTTTTCATTGTGTGTTTTAAAATTCTTTTGAAGTTTGGAAAATCATTAGAAGCACATCATTATCTTGAATATTTGTCTCCATACTTGTCTTTTATAATTTCATAAAAATCCAAAAATGACAAAAAGTAAGAGATAGGTTATCTTGCACATATAGTGCGCCACACTTCATCAACTTACGAATCCCAGATTGATAAATTAATGTACCAATTTAGGACACACTAAATTGACCAAACATTTTGGCGTCGTTGCCGGGGAAGTGTAACTAGGTAGCCAATTTCTTAAAAAAAAAACAAAATAATAGAAGAAGGGAAAACTTGATAACTTCTTGAAGTATGCTCTCCTCTTGCACCTAGTGTGACCTAGAGGATCAGAAAAGAGAGTTATTGGTTCAGTAATTTCTTAAGTATGCTCTCTTCTTGCACCTAGTGTGACCTGGAAGATCAGAAAGAGAATTATTAGCCCAATTTTTTTTATTTTTTATTTTTTTAAATGACATGCATAGAGCAAGAGATTCTAGGGGAAGGTTTATAGCTAAAGCCAAGAGTTCGATTTTCACAACTCCATCTTCTTCAAGGCATAGACAAGATTCACCACCATCTACCCCTCACTTTAAGATTTTTGGAATTCAAGGAGCAGCTGAATTAGAGGATTCTCCTATACCACCTACTAAATCTCATTTAGAAAAGGAAGAGACTCCCTCTCATCCTCCCTTGATAGAAGAACCAAAGGAATTTAAGGACTCTAAAGAAACTATCATGGCAGAGGAAATAATAGATGGATTTGGAGGTAGAGGTAGAGGTAGAGGAGGAGGAAACAATGGAGACAACAATGGTGAAGGTAATAATGGAAGAAATAGGGAAGGAGACAACTTTTTTGGATTCCCTATAGTTGATGAGGAAACTCATACAACAATGAAAAACATCTCACCATCTGTCCTCCCTAACTTTTCTGGATTGCGAAGTGAGGATCCTGAAACATTTCTGTTTGAGTTTGAAGTCGTGTGCCGAACCTATGACTATATGGAAGACTCTCAAAAACTCAAACTGTTTCCTTCAACATTGAAGGGAGATGCTTTGAAATGGTTCATGGGATTAGCCACCCAATATATTAGGACTTGGAATGATATGAAACAAAACTTTTTGGATAGATAATTGGACTATTGTATGCCCACCAATCACAAGGATGAGGTATTCAAAATGATGCAAAAAGAAGATGAAAATTTGGAAGATTTACTTGAAAGATTTCAATACAACTTAAAAAGAGAAAAGATGAGCAACTTAGATGATGAAACCTTGAAAGCCCTCGTATTAAAATCCATTAGAGATGAATGGATAGATATTTTAAACATGATGGGGAAAGGAGACATTTCTCAACTTCCACTTCGTGACATAACAGAACTATGTGTCCATCTCTCAAGAGGAAAATCTAAAATAGGAAAAGGGCCTTGGGATCCTTCTCTTATTAGGGCTAAAAAATCTACAACTGGATCAGTAAGTAGGGAAGAGATTTGTAATATGCTTGATGAATTCAAAACTGATATCTTAGGGAGCCTTAGTGAACAACTAGACACCCTTAAAATCCGAAACAAGCAGAAAGCAGAAACAGATGCTCTAGCCATCTTTTGTCCGAAATGTAGGAAGAAACATGCTTTAAGGGAATGTCCCTTGGATGCAAAATTTGTAGAAACATGTATAATTTGCTCAGAGAATCATGAGATCAAGGATTGTCCTTCAATTCCTAGACTCAAAGCTGTCTTTCAAGAAGACCCAAATTCAGTAGAATCTCTCTGTTTTGTTGCAAGAAGACCTTGGTAGGGACAACAAACTCAAGTGTTTAACAACCCTATGAATCTTCAAACCCCACCAAATGGGAATCCTTGGCCCCAACATAAAAATCCATATCAGCCATGGGTACATGGGATGCAAAATCCTTATGGGAGATTTGCTCAATTTTATCAATATCCTCCATCTTTTCAAAATAAACAAGCTCCATAACTTCCAAACCCAAATCCACAAATTTCATTACCATTTCCACAACAACAACCTTCTCAACAAAATCCAAATCCTCAACTCATGCTCCCATACCAAAAAAAGACAAATCAACTTCCAGCTCAGCCATTGCCAAATTCTAACAATAAAAATCCTCAGAATACTTACATGATAGAAGGACAACAATTTCCTACCTATATGATTGTTCCTCTCAATGATGTACAACTCAGATCTGGTAGAGTTTTAGAAAAACCTTCTATAGATGACCAAGAGCAAGATACCTCTGAGGAGGACTCTCTTGAAGCCAATAAGGGTTCTGAGGAAGTATCTCTTCAAAACTCAAAAATTCAAAAAGAGAAAGAAAAGTTAACACCCACAACTCCTATAGTTGAGCAACCTGCATCTTAATCTACACCTCCTTTTCCTGAAAGACTACAAATTGACAAGGGGGTGGAAAAACAAATCTTGTTTCCTAACTATGATTTTCTAGATGAATTGAAGAATGTTTGTATCAAGATTCCCTTGCTACAAGCCATTCGAGAGATTCTTATTCTAGCAAAAAAAATAAAGGAGTTGAGTTTCAAAAGACCAGGAAGGAAACTAAAAGACACAAGAAGAATCCACCTGGTAGGAAAAATTGCAGATATTATGATGGGAAAATTTACCATGCAGAAGTATGTAGATCCAGGAAGTCCAATTGTCAAGACACATATAAATGGGATAGAAATTCCAAACACATTGATTGACTTAGGGGCTGCTATTAACATTATGAGTAGACAGACTATGGACCAGCTAAAACTTCCTAACCTTCTTTTTACACCTACTTTACTGCAACTTGCATATCGATCAATTATTAAACCAGATGGTGTATTAGAAGATATTTCGGTCTCCTTAGATTTTTGGGAATATCCAGTAGATTTTATGATTTTGACTCCCAAGAGTAATCTAGGAGGGCACCCACTTATCTTAGGAAGACCTTGGCTAGCCACAGCTGATTCTTTTATTAGTTGTAGATCTGGGGACATGTACATTTCTAATGGTAATTCGACAAAGAAATTCAATTTGTATCCTCCAGCAAGAGCAATCACAGAAGTAGGAGACAATGAATGGGTCGATGATGAGGACATTATACAACCTGTCTTTACCATTTCTGAAATCAGTGAGGATAGTCAAATTCTAAACACATTAGAAAATTTTGAGACATCTTCAGAATATGACCCCACATAATTTCAATTGGAATCTGACATAGAATATTTATCATCAAGACAAATGTCTCTTTACTCTATGGAAGAGTTTGGTAGTTCTACCATTGAGATTTTTCCAGGGAAAACATTGAATATCAACAAACATTTGGAAAAGTCACAACAAGAATAACTAATCAAAATCTTGCAAAAACATTCTACTGCATTTGCATGGGAGTATACTGACATGAAAGGTATTGATCCTAAGACTTGCATCCATCATATCTATATTGAGGAAAACATTAGACCAATCAGACAACCTCAAAGAAGGATGAATCCAAATCTTAGGGAGATAGTGAAAGAAGAGCTCCAAAAACTTCTCAATGTAAACTTCATTTATCCAATTTCGGATAGCCGATGGGTTTCTCCTTTGGTTATAGTACCTAAAAAGAATGGTAAATGGAGGGTATGCATTGATTACAGGGAATTGAACAAAGCAACTTTGAAGGATCACTTTCCTTTGCCTTTTATCGATCGGGTATTAGATACATTAGCAGGTAAAAAGTACTTTTCATTTTTGGATGGTTTTAGTGGCTATAATCAAATTCAGGTAGCACCTAAAGATCAAGATAAGACCACATTTACTTGTCCATGGGGAACTTTTTCCTATCGAGTGCTTCCTTTTGGGTTATGTAATGCACCTGCAACATTCCAAAGAGCAGTACTAGGAATTTTTTCTGATCTAATCCAGGATTGTGTAGAGGTTTATATGGATAATTTTACAGTTTATGGTAATTCATTTGAAGAGGCATTAGAAAATTTGGAAAAAGTTCTTATAAGATGTAAAGAAACAAACCTTTCATTAAGCCATGAAAAATGCTTTATGATGTTTACTAAAGGGATTGTTTTGGGACATCATATTTCAGGAGATGGGATTAATGTTGATAGATCAAAAGTTGAAGTCATCTCCAAGTTACCTATTCCAAATTGTCAAAGAGATGTTAGAAGTTTTCTAGGATTTACTGGTTACTATAGGAGATTTATAGAAAACTTCACTAAAATAGAATCTCCACTCTTCAAATTTCTTACAAAAGACTGTGAATTTAAATGGGATCCTGATTGTCAATCAGCCTTTGAAACTTTGAAAACAAGAATATCTGAAGCACCTATCTTGAGAGGACCAAATTGGAAACTCCCTTTCCATATTTCTACGGATGCTTCAGATACAGCTCTAGGAGTTGTGTTGGGTCAAAAAGATTTAGTTCCTTATGCCATTTATTATACCAGTAAAAATTTGACTCCCACGGAGTTGAACTATACTGTGACTGAAAAAGAGTTTTTAGCTGTTGTTCATGCAATTAATAAGTTTAGACATTACATAACAGGCTATGAAACTTTTATTCATACTGACCATTCTACAATTAGATATTTAATGAACAAACCTGTTACTAATGGCAGAGTGACAAGATGGCTCTTAATTTTGCAAGAATTCAATATTACTGTGTTGGATAGACCAGGAAAACAGAATACAGTAGCTGATTTCTTGTCTAGAATTCATAATACTAAAGAAGATTCTCCTGTAGAGGATAAGTTTCCTGATGAATACTTGTTTGCAGTAACTATTAAGACTCCTTGGTATGCAGATATTGCTAACTATTTGGTTACAGGGAAACTACCTTCAAATTTATTTCCAAGTGAAAAACGAAAAATTATTCAGGAGAGTTCAAAATAT
This sequence comes from Pinus albicaulis, assembly GCA_034641835.2. Lineage (NCBI taxonomy): Eukaryota > Viridiplantae > Streptophyta > Pinopsida > Pinales > Pinaceae > Pinus > Pinus albicaulis. The sequence goes on from JAXQQM020057904.1 coordinate 71,694, forward strand.
TCATGGATTTCTAACGAATTGTTTAAAACAGGGCCAGATCTTGTGATCAGAAGATGTGTCAGGGAAGATGAGATGCCTGATATCCTTAAGGCATGTCATGATGAACCATGCGGCGGATACTTTGCAGACAAAAGGACGGCCTATAAAATCCTTTCTTTAGGATATTATTGGCCTTCCCTATTCAAAGATGCAAAACAATATGTCAAAAGGTGTGACAGCTGCCAAAGAGTAGGGAAACCTACCCTTTCAAATGAAATGCCATTGCAACCAAAATTACTCATCGAACCCTTTGAAAAATGGGCTTTAGATTTCATAGGACCTATTAATCCACCATCTAAGCAAAAGAAGTATATATTGGTTTGTACTGATTATGTTACTAAATGGGTAGAAGCCAAAGCATTAGTATCTGCTACTGAAAATTCAGTTGTTCATTTTCTTTATGACGATATTTTTACTCGCTTTGGTGTTCCAAGAGAAATTGTGACAGATCAAGGAAGCCAATTCACATCCAACTTGGTGGAGAAGCTTATGGAAGAGTACAAAAACAAGCATAGAAGATCTACTCCTTACCATCCGCAAGAAAATGGTCAAGTGGAGTCTACCAACAAAGTTCTTGAAAGTATCATCACCAAAACTGTTCATCTACATAGAAGAGATTGGGCAGAAAGGCTTCCTGAAGCCTTGTGGGCCTACAGAGAAATACAACAGGACATTATCCCTATGAAATTGTTTATGGGAAAGAAGTCCTGCTCCCCATTGAGTTCCAAGTCAAGACCTTCAAGATAGCAGTTCAGTTGGGAATGGATCTATCAGAAGCCCAAAAGCATAGAATGGAGCAGTTGAACGAGCTAGATGAGATTAGACAAGAGGCAATTTTAAGAACTGATCTAGTTCAATATCAAAGAGCTAAATGGCATGACAATTACATCAAAGAGAAGAAGTTTCAAGAAGGAGATTGGGCATTGTTATTTGATTCCAAGTTTAAAGATTTTCAAGGAAAATTTCAGACTCATTGGCTTGGGCCATATGAGATTGACAAGATCTTTAGCAATGGAGCGGTAAGAATCAAGACCATTGATGAGTTTCAAACTCCTCTTATTGTGAATGGCCACAGATTGAAAATGTTTCAAGAAAATTCTCTCAAAAGAGGAATTTGTCAAAATGTTTCAAGAAAATTCTGCAATCAGGCTGGTACAGAAGAATTCTTCTTCTCCACTAGCCTAGCTTTTGTTCTCTTCAGTTATTAAAAAAAAAAAAAAAAAAATTGTATAAGCCTGAAAACCAATCACTGATTGGCAGTATTATACAGAAAATGTAGGGTGAAAATCAGGAACACCTGACACCCTATATTTTCCAAAAAAAAATAAAAAAATCTCTCTTTCATTTCACAAGTTTTGTGACCACCCATTCCACTTCATTTCACTCCATTTCATTCCATTTCACTTCATTTTATCTATTTCATTCCATTTCACCAATAAAATTATCTTTCATGACCATTTCCATTTAGTCAATTGTCATCCGTTCATTTCCATTCACCCAAATAATAGCTGTGTCAGTTTCCGTAGCTGACATCTGTTTCCGCAGCTGACACCAGTTTCCGCAGCCAGAAGCAGATTCCGCAGCTACCACTCTGTTTTTCAAAAGAATGTACAACCAGATGTTATTTCCACAATCATGAAATCAAATGCAGGTATGAGGACCAATTATGAAGACATGGGGCATTCAAGATATCAATGAGGAGCAACTAATTGAAGACCAAGAAAAAATGGCAAGAATTCCAAGGTATGAGTAAAAATTTATTTCAAATAGCATTTAAGCACATTTTTATATAGTTATAAACCATAAGCTCCATTATGTGCAATGATTGTATTGACAAACTCCGTAACCACTCCATGATCTCTGTACAATCCTCCCACAATCCTTACATTCATTCTCAAACGGTCCCATAATTAAACCTCTGATCTTCACTCAAACTCCGATACTCCACCTGTGATGATGAAACGTGGTTGATTTGACTACGGCTTCTTTCAGCCGCATGAAATCCATAGCCGTTGTATAAACGTGCTTACATTTACTCTGCAGCCACCAAATTCTAAACACTGCCGGATGTGTTATACTACTCCTATTGTTCTATTAATCTCACAGCCGCATTTCCGCCGTGCTCACATAACCCTTCTCTGTTCCGCTTCACCCCATTTCGTTCTCTGTTATGCTACAGTCTGTATACCCATTCTCTGATATCTACCTACAGTCATCGTGCTCATTTCCATTCATTCAGCCATCCTACTTCCATTGAACCCTCCTCACACAGGCAATTTTTTAAAGAGTAGAAAGAAGGATGGGTAAATTGTTGAGAGCAGAACCAGAGGGACCTAAATTCATGGAAGGATACCCGCAAGTTAGGGATATATTGAAAAAGGCAAAGTGGCTGCGGTTTATCCAAAATTTTAGAGGCTACCATAAAGAGGTGACAAAAGCTTTTGAAAGGTATTTCAATGGCTTGGAGGTAGATATTGGAGACCTTAAGTTTACGGTGAATGAGGCATCTATAGCATCTGCCACAGAACTTCCTCAAGAGGGTGAACGTTGGTTTAAGAACAAAATCATTAGTGATGAAGCCTGGAGAATAATTCTACATAAGCCAGGTATGGACATAACTATTTTTAAAAGAGGAATTCCTATTCATGCTTTGAAAGAGGAATGGGCTACTTTGATGCTAGTTGTTCAAAAATTTATCACCTATGAGGGCCGTTTTGGGTCAATGTATATGTACCATAATAGATTGCTGATGAATTTTCTAGATAACCAGACCCTCAATCTGCCATAATTTTTATTAAATAGTTTTAAGAAGATGTCTGTGACTGTTCAGAAGCATTTAGGGGATGTAGAACCACATCTATATCACCATGGTCTTGTGAAAATTTTGATTGAAAAATAGTTAAAAGAGAACAAGGACACATGGGAACAATTTTTGATCAGAAATTTCTTTGAAGAACCCCAAGAAATTCCTGAAGATAGCACATCAAGAAGGAGTAGGAGAAAAAGAAAAAATGATGAAACTCAAAGTACTCCTACTACTACAATTGAAATAACTAGTAGGGAAGAGAGACTGTCAAAAAGGAAGAAGAAAGAAACCAAGGGTAAAAAGCCAATAACATCAAAAGAGAGAAAAAGTATTGAGGCTATGCATCAAACCCCTTCTTCCGAAGAAGATCATCAAGTGTTATCTGAGAGATTAGTTCACCTTCAAGAACAGTTATCTATGGCCAAGAAGAAAGGGAAAGGAAAACAAAAGCAAAAAGACAGTGGTCCACAGCGTGTGAGAAGAAGTTCCAGGCTTAAGGGGAAGTAGAGGAAAACGCAAACGAAAGGACCCCATTTTATTGATTTGGGAGAAGAAACATCTGAACAATCCCCAGCTAACCATAGTCCATCTCACTCTCATTCAAATAGTGAACCTAGTTCATTTCATTCTCAGCCAGACGTTGATGTGAGCCCTTCTCAGCCAGATTTTGAAGACAACTCTCCTCCACGGCATTTTGGGGACAGCCCAATAAAAATGACACCTGATATAGACCCAAAGCAGCAAGATGTATATGATTATATAGAATCTTTATAAAAAGCAGCTACGGGTCCCAGTACTTCGTCCACTCAGCCTCACACAGCACAAGATGATCTAGTCCAATCACTGAAACAAGAAGTCTTTGAGCTAGAGCTTTTAAATAGACACATTAAAAATGAAAATGAGACATTGAAGGAACAAAGAAAATTGGACAAAATCATTCATGATAATACCATGCTACATCTGGGACTATGGCAGAAGAAGAATAAGAAATTGAAGAAGAAATGCCAGAAGTTAAGCAGAGCACTGATTAATATCAAATTCAGATGCTTAATGAAGAATCCCAGGATGTTAGCAGCTCCAAGGAAGAGGAGGAGAGGACTGGATGTACTGGCTGAAGTGTTAAGGAATATGAACTGAAGAAGGATTATCAAAATTTTGGTTGCATGAGGACATGCAACACCTTCACAGTGGGGGTATGTTGAGTCTCAAATCTGCATCTTTCCTATACACCTTTCTAGACCTTTTTCATTCACCTGAACCTTCTAATTTGTCAATATCATTGCATATTAATTGTAAAAGAGCATCTAAAATGGCTTTTAACTATGTTTTGTGTCTGCTGTTTGATTTATATTTTTGCTCATTTAGCTGCGGAATCTTGCCACTTTCCGCAGCTGCTGCAACTTTCCGCAGCCATTTTGTGAAAGTCTATGTTGCAGGTGTCTTCAGGAAAATCGAGCCACATGGGCAAGTCAGAAATGATGTGGACATGGATCGTGTCCTATTGGCTCGGGCAAATTCACCTAAGGAGGCTGTGGTCAAAGATGGCCAAGTGGAAGTCAACCGTAGAGTCCCACGGTGACAGGACTCTGTTTCTCATCACGTGAAGATTTGTATGACCGTTTCTAATTTATGGGAGACACATCAACACCTGTACACGGCTCCATAAGCCGAATCCAACATCCACTCTTCATAGATTTACTCCTCACCGCGGCCATGATGCTGGATCTCTGGATGTGATGGTTCACGTGTCTCTATCAGCACAAACTTTAGGGAATTAGTTATATCACCTTTTTTATAAATAACGCATTTTCATACGCATAATAGTTAGCCTCCATATAGCTCTGTAATGTAATTGCGTTGCCACTGTGATGTAATATCATTTCTCTGTTATGACTGCATTTTAATATATAAGAAGACTCTGTTTCCAAGTGTAATTCGTATTTGAAGGCTGTTTCCCGAGGATGGTGCAAAGGGCCCCTGCACACGTTGATGTTTTGTGCATTACTGTATAGTTTCTTGTTTTATTTCTTTAAGTTCATTGTGCCATAAGTCATTCACGTGTTTATACATTGCATCTTTCATGGTATTTATGCTTCATCTCTGTTCATAATCTTTCATGCTTTACATTTTACTTCTGTCCATAATATTTCATGTTTTATGTTGTTGTTAACTGATCAGTGTTCTTGTTTCAGATTACAAATAGGCAGCCCGAGCATTTGCATATCTTTTGACTAATGACATGGAATCAATATTGTTCTGCTGCTAATTTACTTTTCTTAGTTTTTGTTTAATTCCAGTAATGCCTTGTTTATTTCAGTCTTGCACATTTGCTTCAGTAGTTAGATTTAGATATATTAAATTGCTCATGTCATTTTCAGTTACCTCCGAAAGCCATAGTTGGACTAATGGTGAGGGATTGAATTATGAGTGTGTAGTTTGATATTAGTTTACTTTCTGCAAGTTAGAAATATTAAATTGCTCATGTCATTTTCAGTTACCTCTGAAAGCCATAGCTGGACTAATGGTGAGGGATTGAAGTATGAGTGTGTAGTTTTATATTAGTTTCTTTTTCTACAAACTAGATATCAGGTTGCTCAAGTTGTTTATGGTTACCTCCGAAAGCCATAGCTGGACTAATGGTGAGGGGTCAGAATATAAGTTGATGTAATTTGATTTAGATTTACTTTGTTGCAATTCTTGGATTTCTTTAAGCATAGTTTCTTTTGTATTTGGACAGCAACAAGGATAATGAATTTCATGATTAGTAGTTCATTGTTTGTTTGACTAGAATAGTGATGCAATTTCATTTACTTTGAAGAATTAATTTTGTCATTGTGTGTTTTAAAATTCTTTTGAAGTTTGGAAAATCATTAGAAGGACATCATTGTCTTGAATATTTGTCTCCATACTTGTCTTTTAGAATTTCATAAAAATCCAAAAACGACAAAAAGTAAGAGATAGGTTATCTTGCACATATAGTGTGCCACACTTCATCAGCTTACGAATCCCGGATTGATAAATTAATGTAGCAATTTAGGACACACTAAATTGACCAAACATTGTACAAGCTTATTGTACCAGATTTAATAGTGTATATAATGTGCTTTCCCTAGATCTAAAACCTCCACAAGGCTCAACATTAAACAAGTTTCCTGAAGGGTTTGACCTCGAGATGGCCTATCAGTTGAGAGAGAGAGATCCTGCGACTCTTGAAGAGATGAAAAAAGGAGCTCTTGCTGTGGAAGTCAACTTGATGGAGAAGAGAGCAAGAATGAAAAATGAGAAGAGAGCGTCCTTTAGGGAGGAAAACACACCTTCTAATTCCAACTCAAAGATGGAGAGAATGATGGAGGAGATGATGAAAGAGATGAGCATAATTAAGAGAGCACAAGCAAGCCAAAAGAAAAATGCTCCTCAAAATAGAAACTAGAACTAGAATCAGAATTTTAGAACGAACCAACCTTGAAACAGACCTAGGGAAGATGATCAACAGATCACTCCTCCCTTTCATAAAAAATATGTAAGTGAAGTTGAGGAAACAAATGAGATAATAGAGGAAGATGATATCAACATGTTGGGATTAGATAATGATGACTTTGAAGTTCATTATGATATAAAACAAGGTCTATACACTCCTTATGATGACAAAAGAGATGATGATGAAAGTTATTATCAAGACATGGAAAATGTCATCATAGAGTCTCAAAGAGAATATGACCTTAGAAGAAAAACCAGTCAACAAACTCCCAACACCAAAACCTCTGACAAATCTTCACAAAACAGCACTGCAACCAAGCCTAAAGTTGTCAAACAAAAGGACAAAACAGTAGCTGTGAATTCTGATAATGGTAAAGAGAAAGGCACTCAAAACAATGAAAAACAGAGTGCAGACATTAATAGTACTAACACTTCAGCTAGTACTTTTGTTAAAACCATTTTTTCAAATGTAAATAGAACAAATCAGTAAGTTGATGTTGCTGATAGACTAGCAGCTAGTAAGGCTGAGACAAGTTCTTCAAAGAACCAAATTCCTTTCAGCCTAGAGTAGTAAATTTCAAAGATCAAAATCTTTGTTCCCCTCACTGAGTTAGCTGCTCAGAATGTATATAGGACCCAAATTTTGAAGGCTTTAAATATAAAAGAAAATGAGGATACAGTCAATCTTAAAGATGACCAGCCAGAGCTTATTTTTGGCCCAAATATTGAAGGTAGATATCAAGAGGGACATGTTCCTCCCTTTTATGTAATTTTAAACACTCATGACAAGATCTTACACAATGCTATGCATGACTCAAGAGCTTCTCACAATCTAATGCCAAAAGATGTAATGGAGAGCCTGGGTCTAGAAATCACCAGACCTTATAAAGACCTTTACTCCTTTGACTCCAGCAGAGTGAAATGTTTAGGATTAATCAAAGAAATCTACGTTAACTTAGCCCAAATTCCAGCCAAATGTTTAGTCATGGATATTGTTGTGGCTGATGTGCCCCAAAAATATGGAATGCTATTATCAAGATCTTGGGGGGCTAAGTTACAAGGGACTATGCAAATGGACATGACCTATGCAACTATCCCTGTTTTCAATTAGAATAGAAGACTTTATAGGGAGTCCCATATGAAATACATAGTTACAAATCAAGACTGACCACAAAAATCTCCTCTGTATTCTGTAAATACATGCCTTGATTCTTTTATTATGTTTAATGATGAAACATTTATTGAACAAGTCACGTTAATAGGATTAATGGCCGATAGAGAGGAAGAGGAACACAACGCAGAAGTGTCAAAACAGTTTGCTACATTTGAAGACATTAGCAAACCAAACACAGGCCTTGAGCTACAAATCATGTGTCCCTTGCTTCTAAACATCGAGAGTCAAGAAAGTATCCCTCAAATAAATGAAAATCTTGGGGAATCAAAACAAATACAACTAAGTGCTGAGATTCCACAACAACCCTTGAGCACATTAGTTGAAGAGGACAGTAACCAGGATGAAACCGAAAATAGTCCTCTGTGGAGAATGTTTTTTGATGGATCTTGCACTAAAACCAATGCTGGTGCAGGTGTCTGGATTTCCAACACTGAAAACAACCACACAGAAAGCATTTCCTGCAAATTAAACTTTCAGTGTTACAATAACATAGCAGAATATGAATCCCTTCTCTTAGGCTTACATCTATTGAAAAAGTTGGGAGCCACAAGAATCAATGTGTATGGGGATTCAGAGTTAGTCATTAGGAAATTCAATGGGGAGTATAACGCAAATCATCCCAGACTTAGAGCCTACCGAAACGATGTCATCGACCTTTTGAAAGCTTTCGAGGAGTCCAAATTGATTTTTGTCCGAAGAAAGAGAAACATTGTGGCCCACAATTTAGCCTTTGCAGCTAGAACATGCTTAACGCCATACGAAACCAAAGACTTCACAACTCAGATAAAATTTAGACCAACCATGCCTAATAATGAAAAGTATTGGTAGGTGTTTGACGGAGACAAACAAATAGAAGACTTCATGCGATTCATAAATGAATTCAAACTACACAGTTTGGACTCAGATTATGATACAAACTACAGTGAAGAAAATTTTCTTGGTGAAGAAGAACCATCTCCTGAGCTTGTCGATATTAATCTTTTGACTGGAAAACTTAAAAACAAAATAGAATTGAATGCAGAGTTAGAAGCAGAGGACTTAGGAACTCTGCACTCTAAAGGTGAAAGTTTGCCAAGCGGTCTGGCACCTCTAGAAGAGTTATTTGATTTTAACGATGTGGCCAAGAAGCCAAAAGTGGAACCTGTAGAGACTGAAGTGGAAGAGTGCAATATAGGCAGTGAACTTAAACCGAAAATGATTAAACTGTCTAAAACTTTGCCAGCTCACATTAAACTCAAATACATGGAGCTGTTTAAAGAGTTTTCTGATGTTTTTGCGTGGAGTTATGAAGATCTGAAATCCTATGACACTGAAATAATACAGTACAAAATCCACCTCAAAGAAAACCAAAAACCATTCAAACATAAACTGCGCAGAATAAATCCTGTTCAGTTGCCTTTGGTTCAGAAGGAGATCATGAAAATGTATGATGCTGGGATTATTGTCCCTATTAGATATTCTGAGTGGGTGTCTAATCTAGTGTCAGTTAGGAAGAAAACTAGAGAGATCAGGCTTTGTATAGACTTTAGAGACTTAAGCAAAGCTTCATTAAAGGAAAACTACCCTTTACGCAAGATGGATAATATTTTGCAAAGGGTGGTAGGGTCTAGAAGAATTTCTTTGCTGGATGGCTATTCAGGGTACAATCAAATCTTAGTTCACCCTGCTGATCAATTAAAGATAGCCTTTACCACACCATGGGGCACTTTCATGTATGTGAAAATGCCCTTCGGTCTAATGAATGCTGGGGCGACTTTTCAGAGAGACATGGACATAGCATTCTCGGAAGAATTGGGCTACTTCATCATTATATACCTTGATGATGTCACTATGTTTTCAAAAATAGATGAAGAGCACTTAGAACATTTAAGAAGAGTTTTCAAGAAATGCAGAAAGTTTGGAATATCCTTAAACCCTAAGAAGACACTATTCAGTCTCCAAGAAGATAAACTTCTTGGGCACATTATTTCAGAAGAGGGTATTAAGATAGATCCTAAGAGGATTGAGGCCATATTGAAAATCTCTCACCCTCGAAACATCAAGGAGTTGCAATCTTTCATTGGAAATATTAACTTTTTGAGAAGGTTCATCCCCAACTTGGCTGAGCTCCTTAGGAATATAAAAAACATGTTGAAGAAGGAGCAAGGGGTAAAGTGGACCTTAGAAGCAAAGAAGTCCTTTGAGCTGGTGAAACAAGCATTAACCAAAACATCGGTTCTAATAAGTCCTGATTTTTCAAAAGATTTTTATATTTTTTCGTTTGCATCAAAACTTACCATAGTTGTTGTCCTTTTATAGAAAAATCCACAAGGACAAGAGCATCCTATTGCATTCTTTAGCAAGGCATTGAGGGATGCCCCTCTGAAGCATAACATTATGGAGAAGCAAGCCTTTTCTTTGGTTAAAGCATTGAAAGACTTCAGAGTATACATTATTCACTCACACATCATTGCCTTTGTCCCAAATTCAGTTGTGAGAGACATTCTAACACAGGACCCAGATGGTAAGAGAGGTAAGTGGATTGTTGTTATTCTTGAATATGATTTAGAGATAAAACCCACTAAACTCATCAAAGGCCAAGGTCTAGCTATATTAATGGCTGAATCCAATTTTGAAGTTCTTGATATTAATATGATTAATGCTTTAGATGATCAAGAGGAAGTCTCAACTCCCATTGTTGAAAACCATTTTATGAATTCCTCTTGGTATGCTGATATTGTTTATGTTTTGTTTAATTTGAATACACCTCCTGGTTTGACAAAAACAAAGGCAAGGTTCCTAAAGTTAAAAGCTGTAAACTATTGCATTATAGATAGATGTCTTTATTGGAAAAATGCAAGTGGTCTATTGCTTAAATGTTTGCCTGAGTTTGATGCAGAGAAGGTTAAGTACCAGTTCCATGAAGGAGAGTGTGGAGGTCATTTGTACTGGAAGACAACAGCCAACAAAATTTTGAGGGCTGGTTTCTATTGGCCTACTCTTTTCCATGATGTGCACAAGATGATCATAACCTACCATAAATGTCAGCTTTTTGAAGGCAAAAGAAAACTTCTACCCCTACCTCTGCATCAAATCACTGTTGAAACCCCTTTTCAATAGTGGGGACTTGACTTCATAGGAGAAGTCCATCCACCATCTTCTTCCCAGCATAGATGGATTCTTACTGCCACAGACTATTTCACTAAGTGGATAGAAGCCATAACTTGTAGGAAGGCCAATGATTCTATTATTATAAAATTTAGGGAGACTAATATTCTCTCCAGATTTGGTTGTCCTACCAAGATTATCACTGATAATGCAGCAACATTTGGATCAAAGAAGATGGTTGATTTCTGCCACAGATATCAGATAACATTGGGTCATTCCACGGCCTATTACCCTCAGGGTAATGGACTTGCAGAATCCTCAAACAAAATTTTAGTGAACATAATCAAGAAACTGCTGGAGGACAACAAGAAGTCTTGGCACACAAAGCTGGTTCATGCACTTTGGGCTGACAGATTGACTTTGAAGAAATCCATTGGTATGTCACCTTTCCAGCTTGTCTATGGTACTGATGCAATTTTTCCAAACAACCTTTGTGTACCAATGATGAATTTGATTCAAGAGTTGCAAACTGAAGAAAATAACATGATCAGAAGAATAAATCAGACCATTCATCTTCAGCAAACCAGAGAGGAGGTTTATAACAAGGCACTGAAAAAGCAGGACAACATTAAAAATATTTTTGACAGAAGAGAAAAGGCCAGCAATTTCAATATTGGGGACAAAATTTTAAATTGGGACTCAAGGAGGGAAGAAAAGGGCAAGCACGGGAAATTTGACAACTGATGGCTTGGCCCTTACTCTATCCATTCAGCTGCTGGTAATAATGCATTTTTCTTGCAGTTTGGGGGTCCTGTTAACGGCAGGATGCTTAAGAATTACTTTTCTTGATCCATGTCATTTTTTCAAGCCTTTTTATCTTTTTTTTCATTATAAATACTCCACCCATCATTGCATTCAAAGCTATAAAAATCAAAAATACAAAAAAACAAAGAAAAGAAAGAAAAGAGGGCAAGTTGTGAAAACAAGAAAGGTATAGCCCCATACTAAAAAGAGAAACAAATCTGAAGGTGTGCAAGCTCAAATGCCACCCCTGAACAACACACTTCTAGTTAGTCAAACAGCTTAAACTTGACTAATTAGCTTTAAATTTTTTGTTGATAGGATAGTGAATTCGATTTTCCAAACTATTTAATCTTGGATTATTAGTAGATATTTTAAGATAGAAATTAAGGGTTCAAACATGCTCAAAATCTGAACCTAAGGTTTCAAGGAGAAAATTACTCGAATCTACTTCAAATTCTGAGTCAAAAGATGTAAAAATCTGGTTCCAATCAGCTCAAAATCTGAACCAGTTAGCAAAGGAAAGACAGATCAGAACAAAAGTCAAAACATAGCTGTAGAAAAGAGGAGGGAAATGATTTCAAAGCTCAAATCTCAAATCCTTCCATTTTTGTTTTTAAATTTTGTGCAAAATAATGTCTATGTGCAATTTTTTCTTATGCCATAGACCAGCATCAAGTTAGACTGATCAATCCTGACTTAAATGCTTTTAAATTTCTGTTGTAGAATTTAGAGAATAAAAATCTGTTGGACAGTTTAATCCCGACAGACAGTAGATTAGGTAGAGAATCATATGGGCTCAACTGTTTAATCTGAGTCCATGGAGAAATAAGGAGTAGAAATAGATTAGATTTCCTGCTTTCAAAAGAATAAAATGTTGGAAAAGAGTTTTCCAATCCAAGTGCATTCTAATGAAGAAAAAATGTTAGATCAATAGGATTGGGTAGGTAGAAATATTGTATTGATAAGGTTCCATTTTTTATCCATGAATGCTAATATGTTTTAGATCAAGAGAAGATCATCCACAGAAAGAAAGGTTGCCCAATGGATGAGGCAACTGATCAGCCTCCCAGAGAATGCAAGTCTGAAGTTCTTGATGCCTTCAAGAAGGCACCATCCCCAAGTGGAGCCACTGTTAGCCAGCTATAAAATTTTTTATACCAAATGCTGGCTAAAACATTTATGGAGCCTTCAAGGAACAAATTTTTACTACAAAAACTGTTGGCTCTTGAAGACTCTCAAAAGGCCTCATGCCTCTATCCCAATCTTCACTGTTGTGGCCATTCTACATTCAGAAATCCTGTTGATTCCCAAGAAAGAATACTGCTGCAAACACCATTTTCCTTTTCCCCTTCTTCCAAAACTAACCTCTTCTTTTCCTTTCCTTTTCCCATAAAATCCTTCATTTTCATGATTTTTCCCCTTTCCCTTCATCAAAACCCCTTTGATAAGTTTTAAAGACTCCTTCTTTGCCTTATTGAAACCCTCAAAACCATTGAAAATCATTGGAAAACTATAAAAATCACATTTTTATATATTATAGACTTGAGCCCCTTGGGCTAAGTCTCTAACCCTTCCCTTCCATATGCCCTGGTGCTGGAACCAGGCACTGAGCTATTTGGGCGCTTATCGCAATCAAGGGAAACACAAAACTCAAGCCTTTCCCTTTATTAGAAACCCCGATGCCGATTAGCCCTCCGTCCTATCTCCCTCGATCATATTATCTCCCATGCACCCAAAGGCCTCGCAGACGGGCGCCAAACCATATCGAAAAGTAATATTTCGCCCCCCCCCGCACTATAAACCTTTTTTTATATAAAATTGTCGGTTTTTTACTATATCCTATAGTTTCTGCCGGTGCAAAATTATAGTCAATCTTCATCGTCGATATGATCTGCAGATCGACGGCGTGCAATCTATCACCCCGGTGGTCCCCGCCAGCTGCTCACTATTTCAAAACTAGGCGGAATCCATCGCACCGCTTTCAAGCGAAGGGCAGTTTTTTCCCAATCGGCAGCGATTCCATTCACCGCCTGACGCATGGCCTTGAGCACTATTCAAAAATCGCCACTCATCGCACGTTAAAGTTCAAACATGGACCCGACGCGATATTGACGCCCACCATCCAATCTGAGGCCGCTCATCGAACAGTGATCGCTCTCCGAAGAAGCCCGACAGTTAACCAGGGTACGGCACAGTATTAAAGAATCTCCGCCGTTGATATAATTTCTAGATCAATGGCCCATATTTCATCACCCTGATTCATCACCCAGTCAGCATTTCCGGACCCCGAGTTTTATCTCGCCTCAATTTTATTGAAAATCTGAAGTCCGAGCGCATTCTATAAGGTTTTTATCATGGAATCTCCGTCGTTGATCACTTGGGCACCTCTCATCCAATGGCCCATAATCGTCTCGATTCCCGATCTTGATTTTTGATATTTTTTTCCCAAAACAAAGGTTTTTACCCATTCCTCCGTTTTTCCAAAAACTGACTCCTCTGCTTTGACTTTTCACCTCCGCTCCCAAACGTCGATCTCTGCACGATCGACAACTCCAGTTTAATTCTTCCTCCCTTTCTTTTTGACCTCCTCTAAATCAATCTCGACCGTTGGATGATGCCATCCAACGGCCACGCTCCCCCCACATGTCCTCTGAAGCAATATAAACTATACATGTAGGATTTCATAACGTTATTTGTATTTTTGCAGGGTTTAAAGGTTTTTTCACTATATCTGAAGAAAATTCAAAGGCAAAGGATGACGATCCTCCCGCCTTCGATTCACTAGAGGAAACCATTCGCAAGAAGAAATTCCACATTTCATCAATTATTCATGAGGCATTGATGCCATATAACCCCTGCGCAGCCCTGCATACCAGGAAAAAACCATGAATTGAGCACAGTCAAAGAGTATCAGTGTCGAAGAAAAAAATATACCAGAACAGAAGATTGAAGACAAATTTTTTGGGGATTACTTCTAGGATGGTTTACCAAAAACCTAATCCCCAATTAAGACACAGTTTGAGGGAAATTTTAAGTGTTTTTATCAACAGGAAAGCCTCCACCGCCACATTTGAGGCAAATTGATTCCTCTGAGCCACCACAGTGCCACCTGTGCCTCAAATCATTCAAACATAGGCCAGAGTTATTGATCAGGATCAGATATTTGTCTCAAGAGCAGCCAAATAGTGAGTTCTACAAATAAACTTAATGAAAAAACATCAACAGAGTTACTTTGACATCACATAGAGCCTCAAAGGTCAAAAAGAGCTCCCACCGAGCTTAAATCTTTATGTAAATTATTTAATATAGAGGACACCTATGTAAGTTTCTTCATCGAGCCCCCCAAGGGCCAAGGAACCATTAAGTCTATATTAATTGTCTTTAGAGATATTTTATCAGATCTCACCTCCTCATTGTTCTATAAATACTACGGCAGAAGATGAGTGAGGGGTTGGTTGATGTAGTTGCTGAACATTGAATGTAATTGAGCTTGAGACTTCTATCTGTATATAGCGTTCACTGGCCCTTAGAGCTCTTCTTGTGATAGATAAGTTAGGTTGAGATGAGTAGATGATTGCTAAACTAAAGCATTGGACTTAAAGCTGTAACTGGTTTGAAGCATCAATACGAGCTTATTTATGGGATCCTGGTCTATGCTGATGGTGATGTTTTTTCTCATTGTAAATTGTTGTTTTATTTCTGTTTTCATTGTGTTCATTTTCTCTCATAAATAACAGCATGCATAGAGTTAGGAACTACTGTATATCAGTACCCTTCTGTGACTAAAAATATTTATCTGAATGTTTTCTTCAGATCTGTGTTATTTAGGAACAATTCAATTCAGTTTAAGCATAGGAATGTTGGATTTCCCTCATCTTACTGTCTTAGCTGAATGTTATTCTTAAATGTTATTTTCAGTATATGTTAAGTGAAGATGAACTGAGGAAGATAGGGCGAGCCCTAGTCCTATTTTTATCTCCAAAACTGTCTGAATGTTTCCCTTGGAATGTGTTAAAAGCTGGCTAGTTTAGAAGTACTTACCAGATCTTAGGCCATTTTGTGTTATCCTTGTGATTGTCTTGTAAGTGACCAAGTAAAGTAGAGCTAGGAGAGGATTTGTGGTGAGCCCTGCCCGCTAGTTTCTACTCTAACAGTTGCCTTCAAGTTTCCCCTTTGTTTTTATATGTTTTCTATTGATAGTGTATCAAAGGCTGGCTATTTCAGAAGTACTTACCAGATCCTAGTTTACTTTCATGTCCTTCTTAAATGTATGTCAAAAGTTGGCTAGTTTAAAAGTACTTACCAGATCTTAGGCTGCTCTTTGTTTCTTCATCTGTTTATTTCCCCTTCTTGTTTTATCATTTCATTCCATAAATCAAACTTCAAAGAGATCCTTAGACATAGATGACTTGCCCCATGGACCACTCTTGCCTCTTGCTGTTCCAATTAAATCCTATTATGACTCCAAAGCCCAATGGACTAAAACCTACAATTATCTACCTTCCTGGCCAAAGCTTGTTCTATTTTCTTGCAACTTTACACCTTTGAAACTCTTTGCATTTAGAACTTTCCACCTCAAACAGTAATCATGCTCAACCATCCAAAAAACAAAACAAACCCTTGGCCTTCATAACTAGCCTAATATCATTACCTAAAAATTCAAATACAAATCCATCTTTGCACTTATTGGAGAGATCCCTCTCCGGATTCAGGAGGGCTAGATCCTAGAATCCCAAAGTGGTTGAAATAATGTTGTTTTTGTGATTGGACTTTTCCAATCTTGCTAATTACAGATACCTAACATCATCATTGACAAATGGTGAGATCTTGAAGATAGAAGGAGATAAAGGGGAGGAAAAGCATCATATGATGATGATCACACACCCCACTCTATTTCAAAATTTTGATGCACAAATGATGCAGGAGGATTTGTGCAATGAAGGAAAGGAAAAATCAGTCCACACACATATACATCCTGATCTATGCATTTATGTCTCTTTGCATGGAGGCATTCCACTAGGGAGACCCCCTAATTGGAAGAAGAATAAATTTTTCTCTCAACTTGGTGTAGCATTGACATATTTGACTAAGGAAGGAGCCTTGGGAGAAGCTAGCACAGTGCAAAGAATTTTTTATGGGTTCAAAGGAGAGGTAAGAAATTTTCTTAAAAGGACATGGCTATCTCCCACTCAGCTATTTGCGCTGGAAAAGGGGGATTCAGAAATATATGATGATATGAGCATGATATCAAAGGGCCACTCCATATATTTTAAGCAGCCAATGAAATTTTCACACCCAAGGAATATTTCTAAACATGACAAGATGATATCAACACTCTTGCATGCATGGGCCAAATTAAGGAAGTTCTGGAAGGAAAAAACTTTCCAAAGGGAGGTTGATTTCCTTCTACTTCAATATTTTCTTGAGCAAGATCAGCTGCAAGACAGGCAGCGAAAGAGAGGTGATAGTGCTCCAACATGTGACTTTGGCATCAAGCATGTCAAAGAGTAGAGCCATGTTATGACAGGAGATGCATTTCAGATTTCTACAAAGCTATCATTGTTGGGGAGCCTAGATCCATATTGGGAGTCCCAACTCTTGATGGAATATTCCAAGAACCTCTTCACATGTAAGGTTTTTGATGGGAAAGTGATGGATAGGAGTTATAAAGTGGTTAATGGAGTCATTTATTCTCATGATCAGATCTATTTGACTAGAGACTCCAAGCTCAAGGATAAACTACTTAATGCAGCCTATGAGATCTTGCTTTCTAAACCCACTGGTTTCATTAGATCATACCGTACTATCTTGGAGGGATTAATGTGGGAAAAATTCAAAGAAGAGAAGCACTATCACATGAGGAAGTGCATAGATTGTTTGCTGGTTGAGGAGGAACATAGCTCTTAGAAGGATTTATCATTGCCACCTCCTTATTCATTGGGTGTGAGAAGGAGCTCATCCATGAGATACCTCACTAATTCAAATCAAATATATGGTAAGAATTGTATTTATGAACATCATGATGTCTTTACTATATGCTTGTATTTTCTCAACACTCATGTACAGGACATTGCTCTAAGAGGGGGCACCTTTTCTTATGGACTTCATGGGCTACCTGGGGCCATGAGCAATGCGGATGTCAAACATTCCATAAAATATTTTGGGAATATGTTGTATTCTTCATGGTGTGCTTCATTAACACCAACCATCATACACCTTCTCCAAGCATGTAAGAAGAATGGGGTAGCAAAAAAGTGGTGGGAAAAACACTTGTTATATCATATTCTATGGAAATTAGGAGTAAAATTGCACTGGTTGCACATGAGGGACCATTTTCCTTCTCCTTGATTACATATGGCAGCTATCATGACTTTAATTATGATCCCATATGCTGAATATGTTCTTATCTTTGTTGGGAACATGGTTGGAGGAGAGACACATTGGTTGGATGTGTCCTTGGGGAATGAAATTTCCCACACCTTTTGCACTACATGCTTCAAGGGGAGCATGGGAGATGATATGTCCACTATATTAGATCAATTTTTTCTTTATGAGGTGGACCATATGATTGTTTGGAACACTTGGAACATACCTCTCATGACCATTTGGGAGGAGCTTTCTATGAATTACCAAGCTGGGAGGTGATTCATTTCATTTGGATGATAGCATGGAGATGGGAGTCTTTCATTGGTAATGAAGTTCCCCATTAACATCATCACTTCTATCTTGAGGAGACCATTCATCAGAAAGAAGGTTTCCATATAGACCTTCCATTCTTTCATGATAAGATCCATTTTTTTTATCCACCAAAGGCCAACTTACACACTTGGGAGGAACCATTGGGAGATAGAATTGTTTTAGAATATCTGAAGCAATGGTGGAGACTATTGGAAGTGGAGGCCCCAAGAGGAGGAGGGGAGATTTTTCAAAACCCTTGCAGTTGCTTCAGTGCAAGAAACATTTGGGAGGGGAAGACTTTAATATTCCTAAATTAGCATGCAGCTAATAGGAATATTAATTTTTCTCTTAATATCTGGCTAGATGAATAAATGGGTAAGGAGGCACATAAGTTGCTTAAGTAGGCACAAAATCCCTCTTAATGTGAAAAGGGACCATGTTAATAACTATATCAAACATCCTCATGTGTGAACATGGTATAATATGTGGGGACAAGGTTAATTTTGACCAAGTCAATAGCATTAATATGTAAGGAGTGGATCATAAATAAAGACAACTCAGTGTGAATGAAGATCAATCTAGCTAGTCAAAATAAATACACCTAGATCTCTATTTTTGGGCCTCGTTGATTAATATAAAATAATATATATTTTTTCTCTCATATTTCTGAGCATAAACCTCAATAAACTGCACTATCACTTTATGTACTATTTCTGTGTTGCAGCAGCCTTGGGGTTTGCTGTGTTTTTGGGCTATTTTGGCCATAGGAGGCATGTTTAACTAGCAAAAAGTGATTTTTTCTGATTTCCTCTTTTATTTGGTTGATATAATGTCTGATATAATAGATCCATGGGATGAATTCATCTGTAAATGAATAAAATTCTAAACAATGCTGAGTTTTCCCATTTGGGAATATTAAAAATAGACTCAGGTATGGTCGCAGCCATCCAATCAAAAGAGTCATGCAATAAGTCATGATAAACCACAATATCCCGCAGCCTGGATCTTATTAGACAAAAACCAAGGGTCTTGCGCTCCATCTCGACCTGAACAAGTACAAATTCAAGCATACAAATATGTGAGCTAAAGTCGAACATGCAAGAAAGGCACCTGATTACCAGCCAATGATGAAAGTTGTTAACAGGCACGAGAGAAACCACCAATAATGACAATGGCTCTCAAGGTACAACAGGTACAATCCACAGAATGTGAATAGTGATATGGCATCGAACACATGTAGAATCACTCGATCGAAGTCCAATGATGTGGACCCGTTGCCAAATGCGAAGAACTTGCCATTAAGGCATGCAAGTTCCAAGGTACCAAAAGGGGGTCTCTAGATCAACTTCCTGGATAATAAGCTGAAGTCATCAGGAAGTGACTCAGTCGAAGGGGGCCCATAATGCTTCCAACATCATTTACATGAGACAAAGGAACATGATGATAGTGAATCAAGACTAAAATAGAGGAACAAAGGGAGGTTGAAAACTGCAAAGGCAAACTTCTCCTTGAACATATCAGCGACACGACTCTGGATTTGGCAGTGTTTGACATCAAGGGATTTGAGGTCATGATGATTTGGAAAAGAGCATATGAGAGGTCAAAAGAGATTACCCAAACCCTTGGAGGAAAAAATGATGAAATGAGATGTCGCCAACCCGACACGAATGCAAATGAGTGTCATGTTCAAGAGCGACATACTGCCGACACAACTAAAAACTGGTTTCATTTTCCCCCACCATTTCTGGCGAGTACCCAAATTATTTTTTAAAAACAAGCTTGAAGGGGATAGCATATGCTTTTGATGTAAGTTTTTCCTTCGGACAAATCCATCCTAGTACATTTTACGAGCCCTAGGAAGGAGTAACTCCGGTACGTCATGGTGACGATTTCTGATGTCATCAGGATTTTAACAAGTCTGACAAAGGAAGAACTCGGCATCTTTTCACGTTTAGAGAGTTTGAAAAGAAGTAGAACAGAGAAATCCCTTTCCATAAATAGTCCCTCAGATCCAAAAAGGTAGAAAACAATATCCGAGAGAACCTCCTAGTCGTGATAGGCTAAGGTATTCCTTTTTCGTAAATAATCTATCCCAGCCCAAAAAGGGGTAAATGTATACTGGGTAGATATCGTTTCGCAACCATTTAACGAGTTCAAAACGACAAGAGTCTTACCAATATTTTCAATTTTAGAGAGTCGGAAAGGAGCTAAAAGATGACTCCATTAGTGACTTTTTCATGTTTTTACCAAGTCCGAAAAAGTACAAAATACAACTCGTTACTTCATTATTGTTGCATTAAAAACCTGTCACTACAAAAGGGACACATGTAAAACCCATTTCTTGAAATAACATTATGAAATAATAGAAAAATATGTCTTAAAACCTAATTAGGCTTTTGAAAAGTTATAAAATGCCAAAAATGGTAAAAAAATAATTACTTTTCACTTTTACCTCTTGTGGAGCAATAGTTACCCTTTTTAGACTGTGTTTTTTGTGGTGGCGATAGTGGGCAATCCGGAAGACCAATCTCGAATCCGTCAGTTCCAGGTAAGAGCTAACATCCTTCCCTAAATTTTTATTATACTTTCATCATCTACAGTCCTAAATTTGGAAATATATGGGGGAATTTTCAAAAAATAGGGCACGGCGGTTGGCGCGAGTATCGGGCACAGACTCGCACCAATCGCCCAATATTTGAACTGGGCCGCACCAACTGTTGCAACCATTTTAGCTTATGAATGAAAGAAAATAGGCCCAATTTCAACAACAATAAAATTTTAATTCGGCTAATGAAATCCACATGTTTGCAGGTGTGAAGCGGAAAAATGGTGATCAAATGGAAAGAACGAGAACACAGTGAAGAAGACGAACTTGGCATGGAAAATGAAATATGTATGGAAGCTCTTACTCTTAGAGATTGTGGGCTCAAGAAATTCTTCATGCCACCATGCCTTAGAGCTCATCCAGAGTTGTTATAATACTTAATCAGTATCTGGGATGAGGATCAAGAAAAAATCAGTCTTCGTGACCAAGAACTCCAGATTGAAGTTTCAAACATTTATTTCATAACAAGTCTGTCGCGGAGGGGAGCAGTACCAATCCTGACTAGAACCTGGCCCATAATGGAGAAAATGAGTATGGTGATTGACAGGATATGCCCCGGGGTACGGAAAGGATCGAGAAGCAGAAAATACGGAAAGGATCGGGAAGCGAAAAAGTGGATATCCAAACTATTTCGGACTTGGTACTAAAAGAAGTTCCACACACCATCACACAAGTTACAAGATTGCAAGCACCACACGAAGCTACAAAGACACATCTACTTCTTGTTGTATATTTCTTGACACCAATCCTCTACAACTGGGCAGAGGGAGTGACAATCAACATGAAGCATTAATTGACAAAGTGCAATAAAGGCAAACTGAAGCAGTTTGGCTATGGGTCTATCTTGGTATCGTTCATCCTGGAACAACTACCAATATTTCAACGACAAGAGGTGATATTTTCAACACCACCAACACAAGAACCATGGATGGATGGCCCATTGGGAAGATTTGATGCCAAGGTCAGGGGGTGGTCAACAAATGTCCTGGATACTGGAGTTCTTCGATTGGCTCTGCCGACAATTGATTGTCGTGGAGGATTGGCCCTACTCTGGTACATTTTTCACTGGTGATGCAGACCTCCCACTCCTAGAAGGAGAGGATTGGGATGAAGTACTTGGTAAGACTCATTTTTTATTTTTATGAGTATTATGATTTTTTTTTGTGATGCATGTTCTGACATTAAATCCATGTAATTGCAAATGTTGGCCCAGAGAGACCTACAAGTATGTCTCCCATAGCACGGTGAGTTCCTCACGACTTCAATGTGGCCCCTGAGGGGGGCGAGGAGGAGGAAATCATACGCAACTTGGAGGGAATCTCCCATGGGGTCCCGAACTATGCGCGATTCGATGATGTTCCTCACGCATACCAGAGACACACTACAAGGGTGTCAAACCGAGTTCACCGCTTGATGAGGTGGCTTGTATGGGTAGTGACATGCTATCATGAGCGTCACGCCGAGTAGACACCTAGGTTTTATTTCCGCATATTTTTGAGAGACATGATGTCTCATGATGTAACAGAAACACACATATTTTTTGAACTTATGATGCACACTAAATATATATATATATATATATAGACATCTATTTTCCTATATGGATCTTTTTCATGTGATGATGATTTTTACAAATTACACAAATGTATATCTAATACAATGTTAGGCAATGTATTAGTTAATGCATTTATTCGCCTAGGAATATGTTGATATGTAATGTAATCAAAATGTCTTTCCAACAAAAGAACACGTAAATACAACCTTAAGATGTGATGGTTTCTAACTGAATAATGTCCATTAAGTTGAAGAACGACAAACTGTGATTCTAGATTTACAACCAATGAACGAATGTTGAGGGTAAACGCCTCGGTTAATAGTTCAATAACAAAACTATACTTAGCGACATTGTTTGTAGTTCGTCCTAGATATATACCTTGAAGATCTATTAAATCACCAGAAGGATCATAAATCACCCAGGCTGCCGAAGACAGGTTTCGAGTACTGTGGGAAGCACCATCTGCGAAACTGACATAAGGGGTAATAGACATCTACACAATAAGAAATGACCCAATAAGCAGGAAAACACTCACAAAGTACACCAAGCCAAAAATGTACAAAAATGAAAAGAACACCTATGTACACAAAACATGCATGAATGACTCATGCATAATATTTTTTAAGATACAACCCATTTCTAGGCTGATCTAGAGGATGACCTTCGTAATCAATGAGCTCATAGGCCCCATTCTGAAAAAAAAATTTAAAAATGTAGGGCCCATGCCACATGGGTTGAAATTTTCCTGCCCCCATATTATCATGAGCTTGGTCATACAGGAGGACAAGGTCTCCTTCGATGAAAGAGCGAGGGGAAACCGACTAGTCAAAATGAGTTTTGACCCGCTTCTTCTGTGCTTCAATGACCAAAGCAGCAAAGAAACGAGTTTCATCCAGCCTTTCAAAGTAGAGAAGACACTCTTCTTTAGGTGAAGTGTTTGGTAGAAATTCAACAACCAGCTTTAGTGAAGGTATTTCACACTTAATCGAAAGGGTAGCTTCTAGACCGTAAACAAGCTAAAATGGAGTGAATCCGATCGCATCCTTAACTGAGGTTCAGTACGCCTAGAGAGTCGAAAATAACATGAGATGCTAGTTTGATTTGTGCATCCCAATCGTACGTTGAAGCATGGTGACAAGAACTTTATTCACAACTTCAACCTGGCCATTGGCCTGAGGATAGTATGGCATTGAGCTGTCATGATGCAGACCCAACTTGGAAGTCAAATCCGCCACCATATAATGCCAAAAATGGGAACCATGATCGGTAATGATGGCTTGAGGGAAACCAAACCTAGAAATGATGTGATTGAATATGAACTGAGCTGCTTTCTTACCGTTAGTCGTAAGTGTAGGCATTTCTTCGCCCCATTTGGTGAAGTAGTTAATGGCTACAATAATATAAGCATGCCCCCCGGCTGAGTGAGGGTTACATGTCATAAAATTGATGCCCCACTTTTCAAAGGGACCAACAGTAATGACAGGGTGAAAATGTGATGGCGCCGCGCGCATCTTGCGCTAATAGATCTGATAGTCATGACATTTACGAACAACAACAATGCAGTCCTTGAAGATGGTGGGCGAGAAATACCTAGTATGAAGAATTTTCTGTGCAGTAGCATAACTAGACATGTGACCACCATAGGCGCCACTTTGATAGTCATTCAGAGCTTTCTCAGCCTCCTCGAGAGTCAAACACTAGCAGAGAATGGAATCAACTCCGATGTGGTAGAGTGTATCTTCGACTATACGATAAGGTTGCGATTGATGACGGATGTGTTAGAGAGCATCCTTCATCAACTCAGATATGAAGGTAGAATTCTGAAGGTATACGATGATATAATCATACCAAGGATCAAGGGTGCTAATCAGAAAAAGTGTATCGTCCGAAATGCATTCCTCAGAACCAGACGGAGTGGAGTCAGAGGGGAGGGAGAAGATGAGATCGGCAAAGACTAATGATTTCTTCGACTTGGAAGTAGAAAATTCCAAATCGAACTCTTGGAGGATGAAAATCTATTTCGTTTACTTTCCCCCCCAGCAATTTTCGAGACAATATATAAGTCATAGGGTTGCAGTCAGAAATCACAGTCACTATACGCAACAGAATGTAGTGACAAAAACATTTAACCACTTGAACTACAGCCAACGCTAACTTCTTGACTTGTGCATATCGTGTTTCAGTATCGAAAAGGTTACAAGATAGATAGTAAATAACATGCTCGTCACTGTCATCATTGTCTTGTACCAAAACCATGGCAATCGTGCTAAAAGCGACAACTAAATAGAGGGAAAAATCATGATGATAGTTTGGAGGACGCAACAGAGGAACGTTGATGAGCAACTTCTTTATCGCATCAAAAGAATTTTGGGCGATCTCATCCCAAAGTAACAGGACGCCCTTCTTTAGTAATCGCATGAATCCTTTAGCCACTTCAACATAGTTAGGTATAAAATGGCATAAAAAGTTAGCCTTCCCCTGCAGACTCTACAGTTGATGTAATGAGGATGGAGAGGGGAGATTAATAATAGCCTCAACTTTAAGTGGATCGAGGTTAATCCCATCTTTGGAAATGATAAACCCTAAGAGTCTACCAGAATCGACGCAGAAGGTGCACTTATGCGGATTCAACCAGATGTTATAGCGTTGACAACAAAGAAAAATATGACGAAGATGGTCAAGGGGGTCCTTACGTTTAGCTGAATGAGCTGGAAGATCATTCAGATAAGGTTTAATGATGTGTTTAATATCATGGAAATCATACGACATCGCTTGCTGAAATGTAGCCCCGACATTTTTCAAGCCAAAAGGGAGCTTTTTGTATGCGAAAGTACCCCGAGGATAGATGAAGGGGATTGAGAATAAGTGTCAAGAGACACGCCCAAAGGAGCATGATCAGGAGGCGAAGGCTTCGAAGCCAAAATAAGTTCACAATAGTCAATCTCGATCAGACTTAACGACTTCGAATATCCAAAGGAATCGATCTTTTCAGGCGAAGGGATGATCCACAGGTTGTTAGACCAAGAGATCATATTGATCTAAAAAATTTTGGGTGGAGTAAGAGGAAAAATACCAATGAGGGCAAGCTCTTTGAAGAGACCCAACCCTACACTCTCATAGGGAGTAGGAATTTGATCCACGTATGGAACATTTTTCTTGGAAAAAGAAGTGAAGAACGACAAGTGATCAACAATAATGATCTTTCCCTCTTGAGGAAATTTCAAAACACAAAATAGAGTGGATGGAATGCACAGCATGGCGTGAGTCCAACTGCAACCGAGGAGAAGATTGTAATTGAGTTTGGCGTCAAATACTTCAACCTCGACATTGATCGTCTTCTCTTCTAGAGTAATCAGTAAACTAGCGAAAGCACCAAGAGGTTTAGATTCCCTTCCATCAAATGCTTCTAGAGAATTTGGTGATGAATTAAAAACTGGAGAACCAATGGCTTTCCAGCAGGCAGATGACATGATGCACGTAGATGCACCCTCGTCCACAAGCAATCGATGGATATTCTGTCCATTAATGCCAACATGTATAATGAGCACAAGTTGGTGCGGGAGACGTGGGATGAAATTCTCCAAGTTGAAAGCGATAAGGCTCGAATTAGAAGGATCAACCTGGCTAATCGTAGATAAAAAAGCATTCCATTGAGACAGACAACTCTGAAGTACTTCCAATGCAGACATTACAGATGGCGCCTGAGCCAAATCCTTAACAATACTGTAATGTTGAGCAGCACGGGTGTTGCGATTATAAGAAGACTTACAGAGTACACCTTTGGAAGGTGGCCAAACAACGAGCTCAATATTGGGCCTTTCAATTTGAAGAGGGCTAGATGCAGGGGGAGGAGGAGGACCATCAACGATCTCTTTCCCCACTGCTTGATGTGATTCGGTATAATCTTTCGACCAGGTAGTGATAGAAATGGATGCAAAACCATTCATCATGAATACCTGAGAGCCAAATGGGGCAGAGGATTGAGGTTTCCATACCATATGGGTCTACTGTGATGGAAAAGGTTCTTTAAGAACAACCATATTTCCTTGGGTACCTTTGAGAAATCTACTCACTTCAACCCATCAAGGATAGTCCTTGGTGTAGTGCTCTTCATCACAAATCAAGCAAGGATACTTCGGCTTACGCTGTGAACCATCATCAACACGAGATTTTTGAGAATCCTGTTTCGGGGTATCGGCTTTGGCCTTAACTTTGCCCTTCTTTTTCCCCTTAGAAGCTTTATCTGTTGGATTTCCATGAATAGCATTGACTTCCATGGTCTTACCAGAATTCAGGGTAGGCTGAGAAGTAGTATCATTAGAAGGATTATATTTTTTCTTCCCAGGGTTCGAAGGAGAAGACTTCTGAGAAGTCTGAGACACAGAACCAATGATACTATTGACGGATGGCGTCGTCGGTGCTTTGGAAGTTCCAGGTCGAGGAGCATCAAGCAAGATATCATACAACATTCTAGACTGGGAGTACACGAAATCAAGGTACTGGGCACGAGCAATGGCTTGTTCTTCGGTTACATATGCGCCCATAGCTATGTCTTTAGCAATTTGATTAACAAAAAAGGTAGTGAACCAATCAATTAGAAGCTGATCAGGAATATCAAACTTGATTAAGCAACGGCGGCGTCTCCATTCATGAATATGATCCGAGATATGAGTAGGAAAAAGGGATGATAAGAGAATAAGGAATAGTCCTTAGAAGACCATCGTCCTCAAAAGAGTTCAAGGAACCCCAAATATGACTATAATGTAGCTTGTAGTCAATCTGAATATATTCTTATTTCCATGTAGCTTCTAGCCAATATGAATATGTTCTTATTTCTTCTCTTTCTAGTTCTTCTCTTCCAAATTTGAATGAGAGTTGGTAGATAGTAGGGCTTCTAAAATTTTTTCTGTATATTGGAAATTTCTCTCTAACTTGGTTGAGATGGAGTCAAATTTGAAAATCATCCTTGGAAACAATACTACTAATCTTGTGAAGGGTTTTGGTTCCATAAAATTTCATTTGGACTTTAGTGAATCTATTCTTCTTCATGATGTGATGTACATTCCAAGACTAAAGCAGAACTTGGTATCTATTTCTGCCTTGAAGGACAAGGGTATGAGGGTAGTTTTCATAAGATGAAAATTCCTTGCCTAGCCTATAGAATCTTGCATGAGGGATTCTTTGAAATTGGGATCCAATTTGAATGACTTTATAGAGTCAATGGGATGCCTCTGCTAGCAGTGTTCCATGACATCAATCATCAAATTTAGTTATGGAACTGACGTTTGGCACATCTACATTATGAAGCCCTACCGAAATTGAAGAATTTAGACTCTCGGATGCTTGATGTTCAAGCTAGCCAATGTGGAGTATGTATAATATGTGCTAGTGGAAATAAGACAAGGGTACCATTCCCCTCTAGCAAGAACAAGACCAATTATATTCTTCAACTCAATTCATTATGACCTGTGTGGACCTATTCATGTGAACTCTATTGGTGGACATATCTACTACACAATATTCATTGAATATTTCTCTAGGAAGACATGGATATACTACTTGAAGCATAAGGATGAGGCTTTTGATATGTTCAAGGACTTCAAGGCACTGATATAAAATCAAACTGGGAATAAAATCAAAGTCTTCAAGTTCAACAATGGTGGAGAGTATACATCAAATGAGTTTGTTGGCTTTTGCAAGCAGGATGGAGTCAATAAGGAAACCATTGTACCTTACAACCCTAGGAATAATGGAGTGGCTGAAAGAAAGAAAGAGTACATTGTGGAAGTTACCTAGGCTATGATGCATGATCTAAATTTGTTGAAGTTCCTCTAGGGAGGAGATACAAATAGAGTGGTCTATTTACAAAACAAGGTTCCTCATCAAGCTTTGGATAACAAGACTCTCGAAGGAGTTTTCATAGGAGTGAAGCCTGATATTAGACATCTCAGGATATTTGGATGTCCCATATACTTCCATCTGCCAAATGTAAAGAGGACCAAGCTGGAAGCCAATCAAAAGAAAGGTACATTTGTTGGATACTGTGAAAATTCTAAAGCATTTAGAATATATATATTGAGTCAAATGAAAATTGATTTTAGGAGGGATGTAACATTTGATGAATATGTTGCCCTTGGAAGAGAAAGAGACCTTCCTCCACCTCCTCCCATTGAGAAGAGAGTCAATAACATGGGCTTACTAGAAGGTCCTTCTATGCCAGAATTTGAGAAGGACATAGTTGATGATCCCATGGAGCCTATGGACCCCTTCGACCCTCCCAGGTTATCAAAATTCCATAACTGTTGAAATATGGAGGGGAAGTTGAGTCTAAATATAGCCTAATACATGTCAATATATGGTCCCTATAGAGGAAATCAATTTTTTAAAAAATGAAATCTTGTTGAAGTAATGACTTGCTTTGGGCATTGAAAAAAATTCTTATAAGTTTGCCAACATATCTTTCTTCACTAAAATTCTAATTTATTATTTTTTTAATGGTAAAAATTCATTAAAAATTATCTCTCAATAGTTATTCCTTCAAAATCCTTCCATTATCAATTTCCCATGGAATTTGGTTAACAAAAAAAATTAAATTATTTTACTATAAATTTCTACCTCTTATTCTCTTATTCATTGCGCTTCTCAAAATGCACATATTCTCAATAGCTTTCCATAAGAAAAGGTTAATAAAGCTCTAATTATTGTGGTAGAGTGTAGGCTTATCTCAATGGATTTTATCAAAACCTATTAAGAACTAGTTCACTTTGGTTAAAAACAAGGAGATATGACCAAATAAACTGATACTCTCTCATATATAAATGAATAAACTATTATAAAAAGTATAAAATTTAGTTGACACCATCAACATAAAATCAAAAGACAACCATAATGAAAAAACATCAATTATACTTTATAAATTTGAGGGTATCATAAAATAAAATTTCAATAGCTGTTGTATACATGAATTAAAATCCCTACATATAACTTCATCGTCTAAAAACCAAGAGAAGTAATGTATGTGTAATTGTTTCATCGTCCACAAATTCAGATATAATGAAAGCCCTTACAAGTAGATCCACGGCCTCTTTTGATAAAAGTAGTAGTAGCATTGGAGTGAGGCTTGAGCCACCCTCTTAGCATGGATGGCACACAGCTTTGTGTACGAGGCCAACAAGGTATACCTCTACTACTTTTTGCAGTGCCGCCAGCGCCGAGAGCTGGAATCTGACGTTTCTCTTCTTGAAATCTCAAGCGATTTCTCTCAGGATTCAGGTGGCCTTATGACACTTTAAGCTCTCACTTAGGACAACAATAGCACTTGCGTGAGGCTTCTTCAATGCCTTCCCACTTTCCTGCACACTTTTTCATCCCTTCTTTGTTGTTTCAATTTTCCTTCACTTATTTCCAACTCGCTCCTGGGTACCTGCCACTTACGGGAACTCAGCCTCCATTTAAGGGAAATCTGCATCATGCGGGTAGTCTCTTTTTGGGCAGTCTACATCATGCGTGCCATTTTTTCTCTCTCCTCTGCCCTACTTTACACCACCTTCAATAAATAAAAAAATATAAACACACCCAATGTTATTGCTTCCCTGTTTCCCCCTTATATAGAACCCTAAATATTTTTTTCTCTTTTTATCAACCTACATCGCAACCATCTGAATTCCTCCACGTGAATCCTGACCATCTGATTTCCTCAACTAATCAACGTGGAATATAACTAGACATTCTAGGAAAGCAAGAAGTCATATAGATACCAAGGGTATATAGCATCCATGAGTACAATCGTACAATCTGAACCTGGATCATTTGAAGAAGTCATAAAGAATAAAGTCTATAAGGATGTTATTCATGAAGAGTATGAGTCCATTATGGAGAATGATTTCTAGAATGTGGTTCTGAGACCTTAATACAAAGTTGTTGTCACCTCAAAATGGCTCTATAAGGTCAAGAATGGCTCTGATAGTAGTGCTGAAAATTTCAAGGCAAGATTTGTTGCCCGAGGCTTCTCTCAAAAGGAAGGTGTATTCTATGATTATATATTTTCACTTGTGGCCCGCTATACCACCATCCGATCTATTATTTCCCTTGCTACAATGCAAAGATGGAGTCCGCATCAAATGGATGAGAAGACCGCTTTTCTGCATGGATCGATAGAGGAAGAGGTGTATGTGGAGAAAAATTTGGGGTTCAAAGTCCAAGATAGAGACTCTCATGTATGTAGGTCAAAGAAAGCCCTCTATGGGTTGAAGCAAGTCCCCAGGGCTTGGTATGAAAGGATAGACATCTACTTGATGAAGCTGGGCTTCACTCGAAGTAATGTTAATCTGAACATCTACTTCAAGGTTGATAGAGAAAAGCCTCTTTTTCTAGTTCTCTATGTGGACGATCTCTTCTTGACAGACGTTGAACCTCTCATTCATTAGTGTAAGAGGGAGCTCTCTTCCTAGTTCAAGTTGAAAGATCTAGACTGATGCATTACTTTTTAGGCTTGGAGGTCTGGCAGGGACCTGGAGAGATTTTCATCTCTCAAGGAAAATATATTGTGAAGCTATTGGAGCGATTTGGTATGGTGGACTGTAAGTCCGTATTGACACCGATGGAACTCAACTTTAATAAATTAAGAGGAAGAGTTGTTGGGCCCATGCTAGGAAATCCTACCGATTATCGTCAACTTGTAGTGGCCCTGATGTTCTTAGGGAACATCCAGTCGAACGTATGTTGTGCAATGAACACTTTGAGTCAACACATGGTTGATCCTCATAACATTCATTGGGTTGGTGACAATAATCTCTTGAGATATCTTTAGGGCACGATAGACCATTGGCTGAGATACACTGCTGGGATTTTGAGACTCCATGGATATACAGATGTTGATTGGGCTAGCAATGTGCTGTATTGCAAGAGCACATCTGGATTTTGTTTCACACTTTGTTATGCTTCAAGAAGAAAGCATAAGTTGATGGATTTGAGCACTGTTGAGGTCGAATACATTACATCTTATATGGCCTTTTGTGAAGCTATTTGGTTGTGAAATTTCTTCAGTGAGTTGTTCAGGCATGTGATAGATACCACTGTTATCCTTTGTGGTAACCAGAGGGGGATTTGTTTGTCATAGAATCCTATGTTCCACGATTGATCTAAGCATATTGATATCTGGTACCATTTTATACGGGATATGGTACAACAAGGTGTCGTAAGGCTCAATCATATAGGAACTGATGAGCAGGTCGCAAATATATCACAAATCCCTTGGGGAAGTTCATGTTCCTAACCTTCCATGAGAATCTTGGAATCGTGGAACGACCCTATTCTGAGGGTCTTGTTGGACGATGAGCACTGGGAGCTCTAGGGGGCTTTGGGGATAGCTTCTTGAAGCTATAAGCAACCATAGGGCTAGACTTGCCGAACCTTGTTGGTGCACTTCTACCCCACTGTTATGATATTGAGTTGGTTCACCTCTCTTTGATCTACGCCCCATTTGCATCCTACCCATGGAGTCTCGGACTCATGGGAAGTACCTCTCATCTTAGCCAATGAGGTGGGAAATGTGGATAGAGACCGATAGCAAGACAAATGGACACATCAGATATTGTCGTACTCTCTATGTCTAGGATGGCATGTGTCCAACCACTTGATCTGGGATCAAGTCTAGTGAGGTTTCAAACCTCCAACTGACATTGGGTCAGTTAAACTAACTTCGGGTTAGTATGAGACTCATTTGAGTCCTATAGAGGTTTCAGACCTCTGAGTTGATTTTATCAGTCGAGAGTGACGTATTTTTTACTCACCTTTTGTTCTGAATTAAAGAGTCATCAAAGAAAGTTACGATAGGATGACGCACGATGTTTGGATGGCACTGGTGTATGGAGTTCACCCTATTTTAGAGGGAGTGTTAATTTTTGGAAACTAGCTCCCAACTCCATGTTGTACTACTCAGATGGTGATGCCAATAATTTTATTGGATTCCTCTTTCGGAGAGGTGCAAGATCGATCTAAAGATCATCTTAATCGGATGAGCTGAACATGTATTTTGAATTTTATTCCACATGTGCAAGGTTGCCCATATTTATCCCACATGCATAAGAGATGTGTCACACATCCCCACAGATGGATTTATATATTGGAGTCTTGGAGGTCATTTACACACAATTTTGGAGGTACTCTCTTCTGTCTCGGATGGAGTAGCATTCTTGATGCAGCGTTTTGAAGAGACGTCTTGGGGTTGTGTGACACATTTGGGTGGTTGAACTTATGGAGACTTTTCTGGTTGAAGCATCCTACTAATCTTCGTAACGTCACCATTCTTCATCTCTATTTTCGGCTTGTCTTCCATCGATCTATTGGTATGTTCTATATGCATCTTACTTTCATGTGATTTCTATCTGTGCCCTAGAAGTTTAAAGTAAATTTGCATCTAGCATAGATCATCTTTATAAATTCACACCTCCTTTACTTTAAATCCTTCTTCTTATCTGTCTTTATGCCCAAAACAGAGATACGAGTTACTGCACCTTAAATCCTTCCTTCAGCATATATATCCTCCCTTTTCTCTTTTTATTCTTCAATCTTGAAGCTCACATTGAACTCACACTTGTCTTCTGCATTAGATGTTGTTCCTTACTTCGGACTAGCCACATTCCTTGCTACACATTAATCACAGACTTTGTATCACATTTATTGCAGGTATATATCATCGAATTGACCTCAGACTTGTCTGCATTATTCTACTGTCGTATTAAACACCTTAATCCACAGCTTAACACTATTAAACGAATTCCTTATCCACACTTTTCTTATGCTATTCCGCAATCCTTACTTCACACTTTATTCATACTTATTCACGCTATTATATCATAGATACATGCACAAATATATTGAAAAATGAACCACATTCTCTCCTTATATATATAGGACAAGTATTCTTTATTGAGTTGACATGAAGGGCTACTTGTGAGCCAACTTTTGGAGGAGTATTGAGGTCGACTTGTTTACTGTCTTCAACGCTGAACTTAAGCCACATTTTGAGCTATGATATGAAGGTTTATGAGACAAGTTATTGAGGCATACAAGAGTGATTTTGACTCATCATAAACATGACTCTTTAATACATTTATAACCATAATAAATTCCCTAAAGCACATCGAGAATAAGTCCTTAGACCTAAATTAAATCCTTGCTCATGAAACCCATGA
Source organism: Pinus albicaulis (assembly GCA_034641835.2). NCBI lineage: Eukaryota > Viridiplantae > Streptophyta > Pinopsida > Pinales > Pinaceae > Pinus > Pinus albicaulis. Next base: position 105,114 of record JAXQQM020057904.1, read on the forward strand.
GGAAAGCATACAAAAAATATATTTTATTATCTTTTTCTTGTTTATAAATTCATAATTACATATTAAATATGAAGACCAATCCTAGTTACAATTTCTAAAAAAATTGGCCATGACAGAGTAGAATTATGACACCATTGAATAAGCTACATTGGATCAAATCATTGAAACCAAGACAAAGTATACCCTCAAATAACCCATCCAACTCTACTAGGTCATGAAAGCCGGACAACTTCTTCACCAAGGAAAGTGGCTCACCAAGAGACAATTTCTATGGAATTTTCCCCACCTAATAAGGGTTTTCATTTTAATGGAGACCATTTATTCTTCGTTGTGGGGGGGGGGGGGAATGATATTGGTGGTTGCACTAGCTCATAACACAATTCTACATCTTGGTAGTTTGTTATATTTTTTCGGGTTTTAAACTTCCAAGGCCATTTTGAAATTATGTTTGTTTGATGTGGAACTAGACCCTTTTTATAGTGATAGGAAAATATTGGGTCACTTCGAAGTTTGTAATTCTCGACTAGACATTTTGAAAATGGTACCAAAAATTCTAAACAAGTACTGTATGAAAAATTTATGACCCTGGAAATTAGAGCTTCTCCACATGTCAATAGATGGTAATATAACCTAATACATGTCAATAGATGGTCCCTTGAGGGGAAATCAATTTAAAAAAAATGGAATCTAGTTGAAGTAATGACTTGCTTTGGGCATTAACAAAAATTCTTAGAAGTTTGCCAACATATATTTTTTCAATAAAATTCTAATTTATAATTTTTTTAATGGTCAAAATTCATTAACATGGTTAACCAAAATTTTTAAATTATTTGAGTATAAGTTTCTACCTCTTATTCATTGGGCTTCTCAAAATGTACATATTCTTAATAGCTTTACACAATAAAAGGTTAAGAAAGCTCTAACGTTTGTGATAGAGCGTAGGCTTATCTCAATGGAGTTTGTCAAAACCTATTAAGAATGAGTTCACTTTGGTTAAAAAGAAGGAGAGAATTACATACCAATATGACCAAATAAACTCAAATGAATAAGATATTATCAAAAGTATGAAATTTAGTTAATACCCTCAGCATAAAATCAAAAGACAACCATAATGAAAAAAAAATTATGAAAACATCAATTATACTTTATAAATGCAATGGTATCCTAAAATAAAATTTTAGTAGTTGTTGTGTACATGAATTAAAATCCCTACATATAACTTCACCATCCAAAAACGAAGAGAAGTAATTCATATATAATTGTTTCATCGTCCACAAATTCAGATATAATGAAAGCCCTTACAAGTAGATCCATGACCTCTTTTGATAAAAGCAGTAGTAGCATTGGAGTGAGATTTGAGCCACCTCTTAGCATGGATGGCACACAACTTTGTGTATGAGTCCAACAAGGTATGCCTCCACTACCAAGAGGTGGAATCTGACATTGCTCTTCTTGAAATATTAGGAAATTTCTCTCAGGATTTGGGTGGCCTTATGACGCTTTAAGCTCTGACGCAGAACAACAACAACAACTACGTGAGGCTTCTTCGATGCCTTCCCACTTTCCCTTGCAAATTTCGTTCCCTTCTTCGCTGTTGAACTTTCCCTTGCACTTTTCCTTCCCTTCTTCGCTGCCTTCCTTCCCTCCCTCGATGCCTTCCCACTTTCCCTCACACTTTTCCTTCCCCTTAATTGGAGGCCCACTTGCTTGTAATTGATACACTAAAACCTATTGTGTATAAATAAATCCTTTGCATTGATGATTTTGCCTCCTAAATAAGAAAACAAAACACTCTCGCAAAGCGCAGTGCAACTAGTGCATGGCACCTACGCAGTGTAGTGGAGATATTGGACTTACCGAGGCAAGAAATGGCTACTATGAGGGAAAGAGTGAGATTTCTTGGTGGAGATAAGTTTATTGAATATGAAATGAGAAAATTAAAGCTCATTTTGTTCTTTTGTATATTTAGAAATCAATTTTCTCCTTTGGTGGTTAAGTGGCCCACCAAGTATTTTTCACTTTTTAAATTGATTAGCTCACCAAGTCTTGTAAGAGCATATTTGATCACTGGTGATTGGCGGGACTAGTAGACACTAATAGATGTAAAGGCTTGATTTCCTTCACTTGATCCTGTATCAGCTTTGGCTTTCAATATTTTTTCCTCTATTTTACATAGACCATAGATTGTGGAATGGTGTTGTTTATTTCTTCCCGTATAAGCTTGAAGTTAAGTTTCCACATTCTTCCGGTAGAGCATTCAACACCATTGTAGTCATCTCACTATCAGACATTACTTCTCCCAATTCCTGCAGTTGGTCTCTTATTTTAGAAATCCTCATAAATTATGAAGTGATTCATTCCTCTCTTGAAAATTTCATTTTGTATAGTTCTTGTCTCAGAGAAATTGCTTCTCCTACAGTACTCACAGAGAATAGTTCCACCAGTTTCTCATATATTTCTTTTGCAGTTTTCAGTTTTGATACATAGGGTATAAGTGATTCCTTAATGGATTCTATGAGAATCCTATGGGCTCTGATTTCTCCTTTCATGCACTTGGCATGAGTTGGAGCATCTTCTTTTGAGGGTTGAATTGTGGATCCTTTGATGCATTCTATAACTTTGTCCTCAATTATATTCAAATTTTTCCTCTTCTTCCATGCACTAAAGTTTGATGACCCAACCAATTTGTTGCTTTCTTTGCAACACGTCATTTTGACAGATTTAGATAAGATCATAGATACTTACTTGAGCAGGATGACTTCCTCCTCCTATCAGCTTCTTTGATGATGATGAAGATAGGAACTCCTTATTAGATTGAGTTCTCCAATGTATGTGTTCTTGAATCCTTGATGATAAAGGATGTCCTCCAAAAAGATGACGCCTCTTCCAACAATATCTTGAATACAAATATTTGATGGAAACTATTATCTTATTTATTAGTGGATCTTTTGAAGAATCTTCCTTGCAAAATTATCTGATCTTTTAACCCAAACTTTGATCTTTGTTTCCTTGAGTGTCTTCTTGTCAAGTATCCCTTGTGTTCATTACCTTAGCTCTGATACCATGTTGAGAATTTGGTAGGGTGGTGATTAATTCAATTATCTTCTTGATAATTACTTGTTAGCTTACTCTTTATACTTATGTCTTCTCTTATTATATTATTATGTATTGCATCAGGTCAATTACCACAAAACACAAGAGACGAAAAATTAGGCTCTTCGAACCAGGGCCAAAAACTCTCCCACTTGGAGAGGAAAACC
>JAXQQM020086922.1:0-31063 GCA_034641835.2 Pinus albicaulis
TAGGATAGGCTAGAGTATGTTAGGGTAGACTAAAATAGGCTATGCTAGAGTAGGCTAGGCTAAGATACGATACGATAGAGTAGGCTAAGGTAGGCTAGGCTAGAGTAAGCTAGAGGTAGGCTAGGCTATACTAGCCTAGAGTAGGATAGAGTAGACTAGCCTAGATAAGGCTAGGTTAGACTAGGCTATAGTAGGCCAATGGGCTAGAGTAGGCTAGGTTAAGCAAGGATAGGGTATAGTAGGCTAAGGTAGGCTAGGCTAGGATAGGCTAAAATAAGTCAAGCTAGGTTAGAATGGGTTAGGCAAGGATAGGATAGAGTAGGCTAAGGTAAGCGAGCCTAGAGTAAGCTAGTAGACTAGTCGGATAGAGTAGGTCAAGCTAGACTACCCTGGGGCTAGGCTAGAGTAGGCTACAGTAGGCTAGACTAGGCTAGGCTAGGCTAGAGTAGGCTAGAGTAGGCCTAGAGTAGGCTAGAATATGCTAGGCCAAGCTAAAGTAGGGAAGGTTAGGAAAGGCTAAGCTAAAGTAGGCTAGTAGGTTAGAGATGACTAAGTTATGTTAGGCTAGAGTAGGCTTGGCTAGGCTAATCTAGAGTAGGCTAGGTTAGGATAGAGCATGCTTGGCTATGCTAGAGTATATAGGGCTAGGCTAGGCTAGAATGTAGGCTAAGGTAGGCTAGGCTAGAGTAGGCTAAGCTAGGATAGGCTAGAGTAGGCTAGGTTACGCTAAACTAGGCTAGAGTATGCTAAGATAGGATAAACAAGGCTAGAATAGTCTAGGCTATGCAAGGCTAGGCTAGTATAGTCTTCGCATAGAGTAGGCTAGGCTGGCATGGAGTAGGCTAGGCTAGGCTAGAGTAGGCTAAGCTAACCTAGGCTAGAGTGGGCTAGGCTAGGATAGACTAGGCTAGAGTAGGCTAAGCTATGATAGACAAGGCTAGAGTAGTCTAGAGAGGAAATATTAGCCTAGACTAGAGTAGTATACGCTAGGCTAGACTAGGCTAAAGTAGGTCAGGCTAGGCTAGACAAGGCTAGAATAGTCTAGACTATACTAGGAAAGTGTAGGTTAGGGTAGGCTAGGGTAGGCTAGAGTAGGCAAGGATAAAGTATGTTAGATTAGCCTAGGTTAGGCAAGGTTAGACTTGGCTAGTCTATGCCAGGATAGTGTAGTCTAGGATAAGATAGGCTAGACTAAGCCAGGCTATAGTAGGATAAACTTGGGTAGGCTATTCTAGGATAGGACAGAGTAGGCTAGGTTAATGTAGGTTATAGTAGGCTACTTTAAGTTGTGTTAGGCTAGACTAGAGTAGGCTAGGATAGGCTAGGCTAGAGTAGAACACTAGGCTAGTCTAAAGTAGGCTAGTAGGCTAGAGTGGGTTAGGTTAGGCTAGCTAGAGTAGGCTAGTAGGCTAGTGTATGCTAGGATAGGCTAGGCTAGATTACATTAGAGTAGGCTAGCCTAGGCTAGGTTAGAGTAGGTTAAGTTAGGCTAGGCTAGAGTAGGCTTGGTTAAGCTAAGCTAGAGTAGGCTAGGCTTGGATAGAGTAGACTAGGCTATGCTACAGTACACCAGGCTAGGCTAAGCTAGAGCAAGCTAAGGTAGGCTAAGATAGAGTATGGTAGGGTAGCCTATATTAGGCTAGAGTAAGCTAAGCTAGGACAATGCTAGAATAGTCTAGGCTAGGCAAGGCTAGGATAGGCTACAGTAGGCTACCCTAGGCTGGAATAAGCTAAATTAGGTTAGGCTTTGATATACAAGTCTAGGCTAGGCTAGGACAGAGTACACTATGCTAGACTAGACTATGTTAGAGTCGGTTAGGCTAGGCTATACAAGTCTATAATAGCCTAGGCTAGGCTAGGAAAGAGTAGGCTAGGTAGGCTACAGTGCGCTAGGCTAGGCCAAAATAGCTTAAGCTAAGCTAGGATAGAGTAGGCTAGGCTAGGATAGAATAGGCTAGAGTAGGCTAAGCTAGGATAGACAAGGATAGAATAGTTTAGGCTAGGTAAGCCTAGGCTAGGATAGAGTAGGCTATGCTAGGCTAGAGTAGGTTAGGCTAGGCTAGACAAGGCTATAATAGTCTAGACTAGACTAGGAAAGAGTAGGCTAGGGTAGGCTAGTGTAGGCCAGAGTAGGTTTAAGTAGCCTAGGTTAGGAAAGGTTATGATAGGTTATTCTAGGATATGATAGTGTAGTCTATCATAAGGTAGGCTAGGCTTGGGTAGGATAGAGTTGGGTAGGCTAGTCTAGGATTTGATAGAGTAGACTAGGTTAATGTACGTTAGAGTAGGTTAGGGTAGGTTGTGTTAGGCTTGGCTAGGCTAGGTTAGAGTAGAAGGCTAAGATAGTCTAGAGTAGGCTAAGTTAGGCTAGCTAGAGTAGGCTAGTAGGCTAGGCTACAATAGGTTAGAGTAGGCTAGGGTAGGTTATGTTAGGCTAGGCTAGGCTAGGTTAGAGTAGAAGGCTAAGCTAGTCTAGAGTAGGCTAAGTTAGGCTAGCTAGAGTATAAGAAAGGATAGAAGAGGCTAGCTGAATAGAGGCCACAAGGCTATTGTAGAGTATGCTTGTGCTAAGATAGAGTAGGTAGAATAGGTTGTGGGACTTTTCAAGCCTTCCGGAGTAGGCTAAGCTAGGATAGACAAGGCTAGAATGGTCTAGGCTAGGCAAGGCAAGGCTAGGCTATTCTAGAGTAGGAAATGCTAGGATAGACTAGGCTAGAGTAGGTTATGCTAGGATATACATTGCTAGAGTAGGATAGGCTAGGCTATACTAGGTTAGAGTAGGTTAGGCTAGTCTAGACAGGTCGATAATATTCTAGGCTAGGCTAGGAAAGAGTAGGCTAGGGTAGGCTACAGTAGGCTAAGCTAAAGTAAGTTAGAGTAGCCTATGTTAGGCAAGGTTAGGTTAGGCTACTCTAGGCTAGGATAGTGTAGGTTAGGATAAGAGAGGCTAGGCTAAGATAGGCTAGAGTAGGATAGAGTTCAGTAGGCTAGGCTAATGTAGGATAGAGTAGGGTAGGTTAGGATTTGCTAGGCTAGGATAGTGTGGGCTAGGCTAGATTATGCTAAAGTAGAAGGTTGTGGGCTAGGTTAAGCTGGGAAGTGCGTTAGAGTTAGGCTAAGCTAGCTAGGATAGAGTATACGTTTGTGAGTCGGCTCGTGTAATGAGATAGTGTAGGATAGGCTAGGATATGCTAGAGTGGGCAAAGGTAGGATAGGCCTAGACTAGGATAGGATAGGATTGACTATGTTAGAGTAGGTTGTGACAGGATAGACAAGGATACAATAGAATATGCTATGCAAGGCTAGGCTAGGCTAGGCTAGGATGTACTCAGCCTAGAGTAGGTTAGGTTAGTGTAGAAAAGGCTATAATTATCCACGCTAGGTTGAGAAATCGTAGTCTGAAGACGGATAGAGTAGGCTAGGGTATGACGCAACAAAACTGAAAGTCGTCCCCAAGGAGAGATGGTCTACTGTAGACGTGGTCCTGTCAACATTTTTCTTGTCAAACCCCGTTCTTTAAATCCATGTGGCCTACCTTTCTTTCTCGAATTTTATTTAACTTTTTTGTGGAAATGAATAAACAACATAATCCTCCAACTTGGAGTGATATACCCGATTTTTTTTTTATATTAACCCCCTTTTCTTTTTGAATAATTAACTTTATGTAGACCTCTGCTTTGGGCCCCACCTCTATGAACAATAGACCAATCAAATGCGCGCACCGTACTTCGGTTATCTTCCATGCATCTTCATCAAGCGATCACCGTCCGATGGCCCCTTCCCAAATCAACGGCACACGACAATATCGCTCGGCTCCCCTGGTCGAACAATAACATGTGATGGCGCGCTTTGAACGGTGGTTTTCCAGGGTTCCACCTCGCCACGTGTCGAACACTGAATGGAATCGCTTACGTTCAGAAAATACCACTCAACCTGAAAAAGCGGTGTGATATGGGCAATCCGGCTTTGTAAATCCGCTCGCGGTTTTTAAACAAGGACTAACCAAGGTTCCGTGGTTTGTTATGTCAGAGGTATCATTATTAACTCAACAATTCCATGGAATTTCCACTAAATTAACAAACAAACGTAATTTTCCTTATTAAACGGGATTTGCCATTATCAATAGACCTCACCTACACGCGGGATTTCTTCACAGGGTTTATCCAAACAACTACAGGGAAATAGACATATAAATGCGGACTTACACAACCACCACATTCAACGATTCCACACAAAACCAGCGTACAATCGTCTCACAATTAAACAATTTCTTCATAATTAACAGTTCGAGAAAATACAATGGCCAACGAGCACAGAAATTATTTAACTGGAAACAATTGTTAACACAGAGACTTTATTACAGAAACTCTTCTCTCTTCCTCTCTTCTTCCCTTTAATACATCTGAGGGATTACATTTATATACATGAAAATTTGTCTGTTCGGTTCCTCTGTGAGGACCGTTTAGGAAAACCAAAAGCCTAATTATAATTATTCAATTAACTGAAACAAGATAGATAGATCGAATCCAAACCTATTCGACTCCTATGGACTCTAACTAATTTAAATAAAAACAATCAGCTGAGGTATTGACACCTAGCTATTACAATTCGATGGGTTTTGAACCCTCCTAGCCACAACATGTGGAAAAAACCTCCTACATTGTTGGCTAGTGTCTAATTTCGCATCAAACTCCGGAAATCTTCTTCATGGGCTCCCCGTCCATGAGCTCTTCCACTGATCTGCCTATCTTCTGCAACATTCCTTCAATCATCCAAGTGGCATCTTCCTCTGGTTTGTCCTTCCATTTGATTAAGTACTGAAAGTACTCTTTTCCTCTGGTCCTTTTGAACACTCTTTTGTCCAATATCTTCTCTGGTTGCAATGGTTGTGCTAGAGGTAGCTGCTCTTTCCACTCTATTTGTCCCTTGTCTCAAGGATCTTTCTTTCCTTCGCACCATCATCTTCTATACTTGTATAAATCTGCAACATTAAAAATGGGAGATATTCCAACATCGAGGTAATTCAATCTCATAAGCATTTGCAGAAAACTTTCTAAGTATCTTGCATGGCCTAATCTTTTTGAACTGCTGAGTTATAATCGATTCTTTGCGACCCTCCTTTCTCAAGTGTGCCAAAACCGGGATCTCCTACTTCAAAGTGAACTTCTTTTCTACTCAAGGCTGCCCTGTTTTTGTATCTGATGCTACTACCTTGTAGTTTCTGTTTCACTTGTTCATGTATGGCCTGGATCTCTTAAGCAAATTCCTCACCATCTGCACTTCTTAACTCTGCTCTTCCCAGATTTCTTAACTCTGATATTCCTCTGGGGTGCATTCCATAAACAATATGAAATGGACTCTGCCCTATGCTTCTGTTTGGTGAGTCATTGTATGCATATTCTACTTGGGGAAAAATATGATCCCACTGCTTGGGATGCTCTCCTGCAAGACTTCTTAAAAAATTTCCCAGACTCCTATTAACTACCTCAGTTTGTCCATCAGTCCGAGGATGATAAGCCGAGCCGAAACTCAGTTTGTACCCCATTTTTCTTCCATAGTGTTTTCCAAAAGTGACCCACAAATCTAGTGTCTCTATCCGAAACAATACTCGGGCAACCCACATGCAATCTAACAATCTCTTTGAAAACAAGTTAGCAAATATGGGTGGCATCACTAGTTTTATAGTATGCAATAATACGTGCTTAGCTCATAATCGTCCACCACAACAAAGATCGCATCATTCCCTCTCTCCGTCTTGGGGGCAATCCTAGAACAAAATCCATACTCACCATGTCCCAAGGCCTCGTCCGGAATAGGCAAGGAGTGTACAATCCTCGCTTTCGGCTCCTTCCTTTAGCATACCGACATATTTTGCAATTATTCACAAATTTGTTCACTTCGCTCTCATCTTGGGCCAAGAATAAAAGTGACCTACCGTTCATAAGTTTTATCAGTACCAAAGTGTCCAGCAAGTCCACCACTATGCTTTTCTTTGATCAAATTTTCTCTCATGGAACATTTTGGTACACACAGTTGATTTCTTCTGAATAGTAAGTCTTCCTGCAAGAAACAATCCAGCCACTGGCTTCTATCTGTTAAAACAAGGTTACAACATGCCTCAAATGCTTCCTTAAAATCTGGATCTATTCTATACAATTCTTTGAGAAAATTAAATCCTACAACTTCAAAATTAGTTTCTTGAACAAGCATGTGCCTTCTACTCAAAGCATCAGCTACTTTATTTGCTTGGCCACTTATGTGTTTCAAAACAAAATCAAAACCTTGGAGATATTCAACCCATTTTGCATGCTTATGCTTCAAGTTGGGCTGCTGTACAATATACTGCAAAGCATGATTATCAGAATATAATACAAATTCCCTGGACATTAAATAATGTCTCCACTTTTTCAATGCCTGAACAATTGCATAGAATTCCTTCTCATAAGAGGAATACTTCCTTCTATTGTCATTCAGCTTTTCACTGAAATAGGCTTCAGGCCTATCATCCTGACTTAGCACAGCTCCAATGGCCTCTCCACTGGCATCACACTTTACTTGAAATGGTTTAGTAAAATCAAGCAGGATCAAAACAAGCTTCTCGATTATCTTTTGCTTCAAAAGTTTAAAGTTTCTTTCTGCTTCAGCAGTCCACTTAAATGGCTATTTGCTCTTATTTATTGTCTCAATTATGGGTGCATTAATCTTACTGAAGTTTCTTATAAACTTTATGTAAAAACTAGCAAGTCCATGAAAACTTCTTACCTCAAAAACATTTCTGGGTGAAGGCCACTCCACAATTTCCTTAACCTTTTCTGGGTCCATCTTCAATCCTTCTGCAGAAACAACAAAACCCAAATACACAACTCGTCCTTCATGAATGAGCATTTATTTAAGTTTATCAGCAGTTTCTCTTGGTGCAGCTTCTTCAAGACATGATTAAGATGCCTTAAATGTTCTTCTTTAGTTCTGTTGAAAACTAATATATCATCCAGATACACTACCACAAATTTACCAATGAATTCTTTCACTACTCATTCATAAGTATCATAAAAGTGCTAGGTGCATTTGACAACCCGAAAGGCATTACCATCCATTCCTATAATCCTTCAATTTGTTTTAAAGTTAGTTTTCCACTCATCACCCTCTTATTTTGATCTGATGGTATCCACTTCTTCAAATCTATCTTTGAAAAATATTTAGCACCACTCAAATATTACATCAAATCCTCAATCTCCAGGCAAAGGAATCTCAGACTGGACAGATCTTATTGATTGTTCGAATCAAGACATCCTCCAGCCTCCTCCATCTTTATTTGGGCTCAATAATCGCTAGTACCGCACATGGACTCAAACTTTCTCCGACCACCGCCCCTTGTCCACCAATTCCTCAGATTAAATTTCCTTATTTCCTCATTTTCCTTGGGAGTCATTCTGTAGGCTGCCTTATTTGGCAGATTTTAACCAGGGATAAAATCTATCTGATGGTTGATCTTTCTCACAGGTGGCAGCTCATCAAGTAAATCATCCACAATAATGTCACAATAATCATCTAACATTTCTTGGATTTCTACTCACAAATCAGAAATCTTTGTAGAAGTAACAACTACTTTAGGTTTGCAAAATAAAGAAAAAATTACCTCTTCTTCTTCTATCTGTTGTAGATATTCCTTACCGCTCAGCAACAAGGTCTTCGGATCAATCACTCTGCTGGATGGCTCTCCTTCTTCCATGGGTATCAATGTATGATGTACCCCATCCTTGAATAACTTGTAATTGTTCTTCTTGCCATCATGCATTGCTGCTCTGTCAAACTACCAAGGTCTACCCAGCAGTATATGACACACATCCATGGGAATTACATCACACAGGACCTTATCTTTATATTTGCCCATTTGCAGCTCTATCTCACACTGCTCTTTTACAACTAGCTGGTGCCCTTTATGTAGCCAGGACACCCTGTAGGGATTTGGATGCTCCCTTGTCTTCAACTTCAACTTTTCTATCACATTAGTGGAAACTAGATTGTATGTGCTGCCACTATCAATGACTAGCTAGTAGCATTTCCCTTGGACTTTGCATATGCTCCTAAACAAAGTCTAGGCTCAGTGACCTCTTTGGCTTGCTTCAACAAGACCTTATTTACCACCAAGGACTCTCCCCTCTCTGGTATAATTTCTTCTTCAATTTCTGCCTCTTCTCCAGCCTAGGCAACAACAACATTTCTTGGACCAGCACCCACATTCTCTGGACACTCATAGTGCTTATGTCCCACTTGCTGACATCTATAACACCTCAACTCTCTACCTCTCGCTCCTCTTCCTTTTCCTCTATAAGAACCCCTTCTGCCCCTTGCATCATCCTCTGTAGATGCAATCTGAGGTGAGCTACTGTTAGCTCCATCCTTGGGTGTAGTAGGCTTTCCTCTACCACCCTGACTTCCCTTCCCATGGAAAGTACCTCTCTTCTTGGCAGATTGTTTCCTCAGGAGTTTATCCTCTGCTTTCAAGGCCATCTGGTAGGCCTCTTCCACTGTCTTAGGAGACAGAAGACCAATCTCATCTTGGATCTCCAGCTTGAGACCATTCACATATATGGCAGTCTTCTCTGGTGTGTCTTGGAATTTCCCAGCCCTTATGCTTACTCTGTAGAATTCCTCTGTGTATTCTTTTACTGTTAGCAACCTCTGTCTCAGGTTCTGCATTTGCTTATACAATCTCAACTGATAATCACTAGGCAAGAATTTACCTTTTAATTTAGCCATCATTATGGTCCAGATTTTGATAGGTTGCTTGCCAAATCTCCTCCTTTCTGCCTGCACTCCATCCCACCAAAGTACAGCATGTCCTTTCAGCTTTGTCACCACAAACTTGACCTATTTATCTTCACTTATTTCTTCATAATCGAAGCACTTGTTCATTTCATTAATCTAGTCCACCAGTTCCTCTGGATTCAGTCCCCCTGCATAACTCGACACTTCAATTCTGGGCTTAATTGCAGACCCCAGAATAGTTCTAAGGAGCCTCATGTCAGGAGGAATCTCAACATTTTCTTCCGCTTCCTCTGTTTCAGGTTCGTTGATGTCTTCACGATCTCTGGTCTGTCTTCACTCCACGGCATCCACTCTGGCTTCGAACCTCTACAAAATCTCCAACACCTCTACGTTGGAAACAGGTCTCCTTCTTCCAGCACCTCTACCAATTCGGATTGCCATGTCAGCTCTCTGCAAAAACAACTCAAAAACAACAGCTTTGATACCACAAATGACGCAACAAAACTGAAAGTCGTCCCCAAGGAGAGATGGTCTACTGTAGACGTGGTCTTGTTAGCTTTTTCCTTGTCAAACCCGGTTCTTTGACTCCACGTGGCCTACCTTTATTTCTCAAATTTTATTTAACTTTTTCGTGGAAATGAATAAACAACATAATCCGCCAACTTGGAGTGATATACCTAAATTTTCTTTATATTAACCCCCTTTTCCTTTTGAATAATTAACTTTATGCAGACCTCCGCTCTGGGCCCCACCTCTACGAACAATAGACCAATCAAATGCACGTGCCGTACTTCGGTTATCTTTCGCGCATCTTCATCAAGAGATCGTCGTCTGATGGCCCCTTCCCAAATCAACGGCACACGGCAATATCGCTCGGCTCCCCTGGTCGAACAATAACGTGCGATGGCGCGCTTTGAATGGTGGTTTTTCGTGGGTCTACCTCGCCATGTGTCGACAGACCTATGGAATCGTTCCCCAATCGGGAAATACCGCTTACTCACCAAAAGCAGTGCGATATGGGAAATCCGCCTTTGTAAATCCACTCGTGGTTTTTAAACAGTGACTAACCAAGGTTCATGTCGGGTTTGGTTCTTCTTCGTATACTCTCCGTTTATTAACTTAGGTTCTGACACCGGTTAGGAATTTCCAATAAATTAACGAACAAACGTAATTTTCTTTATTAAACGGGATTCTCCATTATCAAAATACCTCACCTACACACGGGATTTCTTCACAGGGTTTATCCAAAAAAATTACAGGGAAATAGACAGAGAAATGCAGACTTACACAACCACCACATTCAACGATTCCACATGGAACTAGCATACAATCGTCTCACAATTAAACAATTTCTTCACAATTAACGGTTCGAGAAAATGCAATGGCCAACGAGCACAGAAATTATTTAACTAGAAACAATTGTTAACACAGAGACTTTATTACAGAAGCTCTTCTCTCTTCCTCTCTTCTTCCCTTTAATACATCCGAGGGATTACATTTATATACATGAACATTTGTCTGTTCGGTTCCTTTGTGAGGACTGTTTAGGAAAACCAAAAGCCTAATTACAATTATTCAATTAACTAAAACAAGACAGATAGATCGAATCCAAACCTATTCGACTCCTACGGACTCTAACTAATCTAAATAAAAACATTCAGCTGAGGTATTGACACCTAGCTGTTACAATTCGATGGATTTCGAACCCTCCTAGCCACAACATGTGGACAAAACCTCCTACATTGCTGGCTAGTGTCTAATGCCCCTGCATCAAGGTAGCCTAGGTTAGGAAAGGTTAGGCTAGGGTAGTCTCGGTTAGGAAAATGTAGGCTAGGATAATATATGATAGGCTACGCTAGTCTAGAGTAAGATAGAGTTGGGTAGGCTAATATAGGATGGGCTAGAGTAGGCTAGGATAATTTAGGTTAGAGTAACTAGGTTAGGGTATGTTAGGCTAGGCTAGGCTAAAGTATAAGGCTATGCTAGGCTAGAGTAGATTAGTAGGCTAAAGTAGGTTAGGCTAGGCTAGTAGGTTATACTAGGCTAGGTTAGGCTAGGCTCGAGTAGGCTAGGCTAGCCTAGGATAGGTTAGGATAGAGTAGCCTAGGTTAGGCTAGGCTAAGGTGGGCTAGAGTAGGCTAGTCTAAACAAGGATAGAGTAGGCTAGGTTAGGCTAGGCTAGCATAGTCTACGCTAAGCTGGGCTAGCATAGCCTAGGTTAGGCTAAGCTAGTGTAGGGTAGGATAGGCTAGCATAGGCTAGGCTAGGCTAAGCTAGGCCAGGCTAAGTTAGGCTACTCTAGGCTAGGATAGGCTAAGCTAGGCTAGCCTAAGCTAGGATAGGCTAGCATAGGCTAGGCAAGGCTAAGCTATTCTAGGCTACCATAGGCTAGTCTAGGATAGGCTATAGTAGTCTAAGCTAGGTTACGCTAGTCTAAGTTAGGCTAGAGTATGATAGAGTTGGCTAGGCTAGTCTAGGCTAACTTAGAGTAGGCTAGGATAAATTTGGTTAAAGTAGGTTAGGATAGACAAGGCTTTTATGTTTCTATATTGTATATATGTTTTTCAACTGTTTATGAGTTTGTGTATAAATATTATTAGATGTTTGTAAACTTGCTTTGGATTAATTGTATTTTTAAATAATTTAATTTAAATGTTTTGATAGTTTATTTTTAATGTTTTGATAGTATCTTATTAATTTTCTCATTTTTGTTAAAAAATTTCGAGGTTTCAAGTGGGCAGCACTCACAACTAATTAGCACGGAAACATATTGAAGAAATCAGTGAGCAGAGGTAAATTGTTACTAGATATTCTTACATTCCTCTTTTTTGTTTTCGTTCAATCTGGTAAAAAAATTTCAGTGAGTTGCCACAACGACGACCATTGAGTTGTTGCAACGGTGACCAGTGAGTTGAAGCAACAACCACCCACCGAGTTGTTGCAACGGGTGAACCAACATCAACTCATTGTGTCTCCGGCAACTCCCTTGTCACCATTGCAGAAACTTCGGAGTCTAATGAGTCATGCTCCTCTTACATAATTTCATGTTCCAAGACTACGGAGCATGAAAATATGGTGACTAGCTTGACCAATGAGTTGCCACAATGGTGCATGACTCATGGTGATCAGGTAGTTGCTACAATGGTGACCAGTGGAAACTCACTTGTCACCATTGCAAGAGCTTGTTTGTCACCTTTGTGGCAACACACTGGTCACCATTGGAGCACGAAAATATGGTGACCACCTATTTGCCACAATGGTGACCAGCGAGTTGCCACAATAGTGCATGACTCATGCTCTTGGAGAGTTTTCACCATTGCGGCAACCTATGAGTTTCTGCAATGGTGATCAGCGAGTTTCTCAAACGGTGACAAGCAAGTTTCCACAATGATGACCTAGCAAGTTTTTGTTGGTTCACGTGTTGTGACAACTCACTCATCACCATTGCGACAACTCAATACTCATTTTTGTGGAAACTCACACATTTTTTTTAATAGAATCAACGACAATGAAAAGATGAATGTAAGAATATCTAGAGCAATTTACCTCTGTTCACTAGATTTCTTCAATATGTTTCCGTGCAAACCAGTGGTGAATGCTTCCCACTTAAAACTTGAAATTGTTTTAACAAAAATGAGAAAATTAATAATAGACTATCAAAACATTAATAAGATACTATCAAAACATTGAAATTAAAGTATTAAAAAGTGGAAATAGTTCAAAGCAAGTTTACAAACATTTTATAATATATATACACAAACTCCTAAAGAAATAGTTGAAAAACATATATACAATATAGAAACATAAAAACCACTATATTTCAATAATGGAAAGCAATAAGCATATGGATCTCTGTATATAAGAATCATGCTCAACATGACATACATCAAAAACATTACATAGAGAGTCTATATCCAAAACATAACATAGAAAGTAGCGAGTAGAATTGTCTTTATGAATAGACACCTAGTAGTATAGGTTAGACTTATTCAGTTACATTTATGTGGGAAATTAGGTGACCCTTATAGCGAACTAACATGTTATTGAAGCCAAATAATACATAGAACTCTTAAGAATATTCACACCACAAGTAATCCCATTTTGGAAGAGGGGTTTCTTTTTTAAATGTGTTTACCTAAAATTATTTATAAGCTTATTTCCATTATCATAAAGTTCATTCTTGGGAACATTGAGACTCCAAGTAATCCCAATTCAAAAAAGGTATTTCCTTTCTTAAATTATTTTACATAAAATTATTTATCAGCTTATTTTCATTTTTTTTATTCATATTGTTTCATATTTTCAAGCTACTTAGTTCAGCCATGTAGATTGAGTGTGTTCTAAGATTGCTCCATTTGAGTGAAGTTTTAATAGAAAAGGTTCTAAATTTTTGATGTTTTATAAGATAGTTTTTAATGATATTTTAATAGAAATTTTCAAATAAATCAATATGAATCCATATTAACTCTAGGAAAATTGATTATACATGTTATCTTAATTAAAGACATTATTAACTCTAAAAATCAATCATTTTAAAAATTGAAGAATGCAGTCAAGTCTCACTAGCACAACCGGTTGAGGATGGGTCTCCTTAGCAAGGTGACCAAGGATCAAACCTCATGGGGGGTGGTTTTACCATCCCTAAGGGGAGGAGACATGCTATAAAAAAATTTCAGCTTAAGGTGCGATCCCCAAGTGACTTTCACAGCAAGTTGTGCCATATGCTAGGGGGAGGAGACATGCTATAAAATTAATTTAGCTTAAGGTGTGATCCCCAAGTGACTTGACAGCAAGATCCCTAGTGACTTTCACAACAGGATAAAACCTCAAGGGGGATGGTTGTTCCTTTGACAATAGGATCAAACTTCACGGGGGGTGGTTGTGCCATGTGCTAGGGGGAGGAGGCATGCTATAATTCATTTAGCTTAAGGTGTGATCCCCAGGTGATTTCGACAACAGGATCCTGAGTGAATTTTATAGCAGGCCCAGGTGACTTTGACAGCAAGATCAAACCTAACTGGGGGTGGTTGTAACTTTGAGAGCTAGATCAAACCTCACTAGGGGTGGTTGTGCCATGTGGTAAGGAGAGGAGACATGTTATAAAATCCATTCAGCTTAAGCTATGATCCCGGGGTGGCTTTGACAAATTAGATTATTTGGATCTTGGGGGGAGGCCCCCAAGATCTAAAAAAAAATTGAAATGGATGTGACCAGATTTACAAAATTGGAATGCCAGAAGAAAAAAAGAGAACACACTACAAATAAAACCACACAGAAACTTGTTTTATTAAAATAGAGAATAAATCTAGAAGTTACATTGTGGTGGACCATCTTTCCTTTTATAAACTGAGGCTTGTTATTTATATTCTTTTCTGAGTTACAATACCATGTGTAGATACCATATGTGGATACCATGGGTCAGAACCATGGGTCAATACCATGGGTTGATACCACTTACAATACCATGGGTACATTCCATGTGTGGGTGAATACCATTTGTGGATACATACCATGGGTGGATGAATATTATGGATAGATGTCACTTACAATACCATGGGTGAATAAATACAATGGGTGGATGAATACCATGGGTGGATGCCATTTTCCATTCGGATCATTCCTCCCTCCTTAAGAAGCAATGGTCCCCATTGCGTGAAGTTCCCTCCTGAGAAGACTTTGTTGAATATGAAGAGCCACTAAAGAGAAGGGTTTTGTGTAGTTAACCCATAACCGTGATGAACGAAGATCCGAGGATAGAGATACCCTATAATGCTTGTGACCAACTGTGATATTGACAGTGTGCGGCCTAGCAAATGGACTTCGATGAAGTGTGGGTTTGTGGATGAACCAAAACCATGAAAAACGAAGATCCGAGGATAGAGATACCCTTTAATACTTGTGACCAACTGTGTTACTAATAGTGTGCGGCCTAGCAAATGGACTTCAATGAAATGGATTTTGTGCAGTTGACCCATAACTGTGATGTTGATTGTTGATGAAGTAGCAGGTGCCTACATAGCTTGAGGTGGGAGGGCACGTCTCCAAATAACCCAAGTCGAATGCTGCTATGTTGAAACTAATGAATGTGAAGTAGGTGCCTACTAAATCGGGGTGGGAGGGCACGTCTCCAAAGGGAACCCGCTCCAAATGCTGCTCCAAATTTAAAATGAGCATAACTCGGTCAATAACTCGGAATATTTACTATAACCTGTTTTTGGAAATGGAATGATCATTCTGCATCTTCTCATGTATTTGAAACCATTATCTGGAGACTCTAGACTCTTAGATTCGCGCTGGAACTGTCTCGTCATCACAAAATTTCTGAAAAAAATAGTTGATTTTAAATCAACAATAACTCCCACATCTAGACTCCGATTCGATCGATTTTTTTTTTAATTCGGTGATTTTTCAAGGGGAGCTCATATCTATAGCCATTTCTATGAAATTTTGCAATGAAAACTATGAAAAATGATAGGAGAGCCGCTCTCCACGAATTGTCGTCAGAACATTTTCTGCAATATTGTTGATTTAGAATCAGCGATATTTCCCTCATTCGAACTCCAATTCGGCCGATTGTTTTTTTGAATTTGGGTGATTTTTTGCAAGGAATCCATATCTAGTCTTCAATTTTGTAAATTTTTCACCAAAATTTTCAGATCTGATCTTCAAAATCACCGCCCAAGAAATTCATGGAGTTTGCTAAAGATTGCTGCCAAAAATTGAAACTAAAAATATGCTTCAAACCCTCATTCCCATGGATTCGTAACCTGAATCTGATACCACTGATCCAGATCTTGGGGGGAGACCCCCAAGATCTAAAAATTTGAAATGGATCTGACCAGATCTACAAAATTAGAATGCCAGAAAAAAAGAGAGAACACACTGCAAATAAAACCACAAAGAAACTTGTTTTATTAAAACAGAGAATAACTCTAGAAGCTACATTGTGGTGGACCATCTATCATTTTACAAACTGAGGCTTGTTATTTATAGTCTTTTTTGAGTTACAATACCATGTGTAGATACCATAGGTGGATACCATGGGTCAAAGCCATGGGTCAATACCATGGGTAGATACCACTTACAATACAATGGATAAATTACATGTGTGGGTGAATACCATGTGTGGATACATACCATGGGTGGATGAATATCATGGATAGATGTCACTTACAATACCATGGGCAAATAAATACAATGGATGGATGAATACCATGGGTGGATGCCATTTTCCATTCGGATCATTACATGGATGCAGATTAGATGCATGGATTAGATCTAGATGGATGCATATTATATGCACGGATTAGATGGATGCCTCGAGGCTCCTCAAGCCACAGGGCAAGCCCTAGCTTTTCAAGAATATGAATATTATATATGAAATATCAATTTTATGGAATCGGAATTACTTATATTTTTAATAATTAAAATTATTCATTTTCTAATAATCATCACATTCAACAATATGAATTATAAATTAGCATCCTCTAATTTATAACATGACCTTAAAATAAGTGGCAAAAAAGATAATAAAACTTATTTAAGTGTTGTAATATATATATATATATATATATATATATATATATATATATATATATATATATATAATTGATTTATTTTGTTTCAAATAAACTACTTTCCTCTTTCATTACTATGAACTAGCCTCCAAACATCTATTCTGTAAATGAAAATTATTTTTAGCCCAAAATAACGACTTTCAAATGAATTTTTGATAGGGTACTTTGTGAATTATTCCCACTGAAAATTTACTTTATTATTGTGAATTGAAAAAAAATTCAATTTTTTTTTACTTTGTCTGAATTTATATTTGCAATTAAATTGTTTAATTATAATTTAAATTTTTTAAACCGGTAATGAAAATTCACCACAATTAAACTAATCAAACCAATATATATATATATATATTGAGATCTATTAAAAAACATTAACCAAAATATGAAACAAATATAATAAAATTAACAAATTAATGTTCAGTTCTTGTCTACTGGTTTGAGGCGCATTCATATTTACCAATATGTAAGTACAACAACAATGGTAGAAATACGAAAGCTTCGTAAAAACATTCATATATCCAAAAATCAACTCAGATTTTTCCATTTAGACTAATCTTTCCTATAAATATGATTTTAGATTTTTGAAACTCGTCATTGAAATTTAATATAAGTTGAGGAAAAAAATCTAAATTTCCATCCCCAAGTTCTCATCCAATTATTAAGTTTATCATGAAGCAAAATTATGAGGACCCCAACTAAAATATGATTTTTTGAAATCATATCAATCAGAAGCTCTCCTTCAGTTATATGAGAAGATGACAAGGAAATATTTTTTTGATGTGAGATAGATTCTAGAATAACCCAAACCCAAATATGAATTATAAAAATAAAATACAGATTGAAATCAAGTAATGTTAATTTAAAGTAACCCAAACCCAAATATGAATTATAAGAAGAAAATACATATTCAAATCAAGTGATGTTGATTCAGATAAGATGAATGCTATACTCTGCAACCAAAAGAATCGTGCAAAAATGGAAATAGGTTCCAAGAAGAGCTTTTATATACGGAATGAGGATTTGAAAAATATAATTATCAATAATTATCCATTTGTGCTGTGATTATGTTATCAGATATTGAATAACATAGAATCATTCTTTTGTGCATTCTTTGTTGAGTTTGTTTCATACACGTTAACAATTATTTGGCATTTTACCAACAATAGTTTATATATTTTCCCCATAGAAGGTATAAAAAGATCAAAAATACATTGTTGAGTAAATATCATGGAGACAAGTGCAGAGGACCTCTAAAAACTAAGCTTCGTCGTCATGTCGAAATTCAGTGCTAGATTCAACACTGAAGAGACATCTCCAGGCATGCTAGATTGACTCCTAAATCAACCCTGTAAATAATATTAAAAGTAAGCAGCCCTAGAAATAATATTAAAATTAAATCGTTGAAGAATATTATGAAAATCCAACACACTCCCTTTCTCACTTGCATGGTGTAAATCGGAAACAAGTCAATATGCGCCTCTTCCACGACTTCGTAACAAACTTACTTAGAGAGAGGGATTGACAACCTTCAGCTGCACATTCCAGGCATGTCTATAGCAAATGAATATCCTCTTTCCCAACAGATCTTGGATAGTGTAGTCTTTTCGCATTGAAAGCAGCAACAGATGTAAATACATCGGCGTGAGAGTTATATAAATTCAAATTTTAGGTTTCGGCGGGTTTCCAGATTCAAATTTAAAATTCAAATCATTTTATATACGAAAGAAGAGTTATTGAAACCCTATAATTCACATTTAAAATTTAAATCATTGTATATACGAAGAAGATTTGTCGAACCCGTATAGACGGCGCTACTAGCTTACGGTAACGGAAAGCTGCTTGCGATGGAGACAGAGTTGCTAACGGAAGAATTTTCTGTCGATAAAATGGGGCCCATGGGTCCATCTGTGGGTGGAGTAGTGTGCTGGAGGATCTCGTGGGGGATGAGTCGACAGGTAACCCGAGGGGTAAAACATCGACTCGTTAGCTTACTCCATTCTAAACATGCAATTTTTTGGAGATTGATTTGACATTGCATGGATGGTCATGCATGGCGAGAAATATTTCTTGAGTTTTATTTTATTTAATGCGCTTTAATAAATTTTAATAGAAAAATTTTATGATAATTTTTGAATTATTCTGTAGGTTCTTTTAGACTACGACAAAATGAATGACTCCCTCTACGTTTTCAAACTGCACCCAATCTCTCTATCTCACCACCACCATGCAATGGTCATTCGATGTAGCGGATTGTTAAGGGTTCAAAAACATTATTTCACAGAAAAAAAAAAAATATTGTTTAGATTTAAAACAACATTTTAAACCTTCCATAACAACTCTTCCGGATTCGAAGCACTTCGCCGTTACAATGCAACAATCCCAACGCAGTGGAATATTTGTTGTCGTCTTTTTCATGATCAAAATTCCATGTATTTTAATCTTTATTTCTTGGGGCTCCACCTAATTTTAAAATGGTGTAGTGTATGGATGCTACGAATTGGACTTTTCGGCACCATTTTTTTTAAATCTTCCGGCAACACGTTGACCCCGTTGTCTTCGTTTCCATTCTATCTCTGTCTTCCTCCATCGCCCATCGCCGTTCTCTGTTGCCGTCTCCGTTTCCATTCCATCTCTGTCTCCCTTCGTCATCGTTCTCTATTGTCGTCTCTGTTTCCATTCCATCTCCATCCACCTCCACGAAACACTTCTGTAGCACTTCAGTGGCACTCAAACTGATCCTTTTTTCCTCGAAGCACCAGATCCAAGCTCATAACCTCCGCGTTCTTTCTATCGAAACCCAGATTGACAGATCCAAGTTCTGCGTGCAGCGTTTTCAGGGTGATTCAAACTCCAATATGGCGCGCACCCAATTCAAATTCCATTGTTAGCGCAATTCAACTGAGAAACAAAACCACAGAAGAAATATCTAATTTCGGATCCTATGCAATGGCCATGTTCGGATCGAAGGTTAATGTCTCCATTGTTTTCAAATCGATACCTCATATTCTAATTAAACGTAACGGGCCTGAATTTTGGGAAAATAAATTGAAGGATTTGACAAGTTTTGGGCACCTTGAAGATGACATCAAGGAGTTTGTTAGGAGGCACCCACCTATATTAAAAACTTCCATGAATTAGGTGCAGGAAAGCATGGACTTTTTGATGCATACTACAGGTCTTCCTCCAAAATTTATTTTTCATATCCTCTACTTGTGTCTTGTGACAGCTTGGAGCATAGGATGAAGCCTTTCCACAAGGTTTTGAGTGCTCTCGGTGGTTTTGCAACATTCATGCATTGCTCCCTCCCTTCAAAATGTGATGGGATAGATGTGAAATTATGACTGTTTCGATCATATTTATCTTGTAAATGTAAATATTCAAATCCCATAGGCAAATGTATGGACTTTAAATTCTTATGTGTTTCTACAGTAGTATGTTCTAATTTTTCCAGATCTACTATATCTATGGGACTTACTGGAATTAACACATTTCAAATCCAAGCTATACATTACACACTAGTTTGCACAATTTCCTTTTTTTTGTTAACGGTATCTGTTTCTTTCCTTGGGGGAAAATTTTGTGGTAATGAAATCAGATCCATTTCAATCACGCATCTTGTAAATCAGAACCCTGGCCACTACTCTAAAACACAACGTCTGATGCATGATTGACAAGGAAAACAATCATTGGCACCTTGCCTCATCCAATTGGTCCTACAAACATTCATAAGAAGTTTTTCAACTTTTCCTTTCACGGTGCCTTCCAAATAGCCACTTCTTTTAGATGAAACCTTACCTCCAGGGAAAGAGGCAGATGAGGTGCCTCTCCACACAGAGGAGGGTTGGGAACCATTTGTATTTTTGGTCTTGTTGGTTTGAAACTATTTGCAAATTTTTTCTTGTTGTTTTCTTTAGTAGTTTCCAGTGCAACATCTACAATGAGCATCTGACAGGATCTGTTGCATAATTTCTTTCCCCCTTGGGATGTTGGCAAGAATCATTCTAGAAGTCTAATGGATCAGAATTAGCCACCGTGCATTTGAAAATTTTGGTAAGGAGGAAGCAATCATTCTTATAACTAGTTGAAATTTGCTACCTTTTGCCTCTTCATCACTTGGTTGATATTTAGGGTCGTTTTTCTAAAATGGTGTGAAATTTAATGATGAAATTTGCTTTTTTAAGAAATTTAAAATTTCACCTATCCAACACAGATCATGCAATCTTTCCTACCAAGGCTTTCGGCTTTCTTTAAGATCTTTTCAGTTGGTTCAGTTGAGAAAGATAATGAAGCAAAAGTGAGGGTTCTCATTATAAGAAAGCTCATAGGTTTAGAGTAGGGATATCTGGGTGAATTCTTGTATGGGAATCGGTGAGAGACCTCTTGGGTCTGAGCATATGTTCTGAGGAATGTTTTATAGTATTATGTACAGTTGATATGTATTTTATCAATAATATTTCTTGAAGATTTATGCAAGCTTGTTCACTACCTGGTTTCCCAGTTTATATAATTGTTGTTGGCCCAATTTCTATAATTTTTGTTGCAGTGCCTATTATGATAATTTGAAGTTAACATAAAAGCAGACCAGTGCTCTAAATTAACATGTTGTTACAGAGATATCAGTTTTTTGTTGATGGAATTGGTTGTTTTGGGCTTGTCATTGTATTATCATGTCAATGCAGTCCTTGGGTCCATAACAGTTAGACTCATAATGCACGATAACTCATCCATACCATATCTATGAAGTAGGCTTGATGGGAATATCAAGCACAAATTATCTCTGTTGATGATAGGGATGCCAAACATTATGGTGGCCCCAAACAACTCAGATCACTAAACCAGGGACATATTTCATCTGTTGTCCCAACCAAAATGCATGAACCACAATGAGATTTTCAACATTAGCATTGCATCAAAATTAACCTTGAAAAATGGCTTAACACTAAACTTAGATAAGTGTTCACTGTTAACCAAAACAAGTGTTTTCATGGGATTTATCTTCTACTGCCACACTATTTAATATAACCATTCATTAGGTGGTCACATACTTCAAAGAATTTAGAAAAAAATTTTGCTAATTCTATTTAATATTTACTATACAAATACACCTGTGACCTTAGTAGCTAGTGAGGAATACACCTGTGACATTACTAAGTAGCGAGGATTAGTATGGAAAAATGGAGATTGAAACAGAACCATAAACTAATTTCCAGTAACACCGAAATGTCAAATTTCGAGTCCTTTAACAACTTGCAGCTAGCTATAGATTTTCTCAATTAAAGAGTGTTCTTTTTTTCCTATGAAGG
Organism: Pinus albicaulis; assembly: GCA_034641835.2. NCBI lineage: Eukaryota > Viridiplantae > Streptophyta > Pinopsida > Pinales > Pinaceae > Pinus > Pinus albicaulis. The sequence continues at coordinate 21,647 of JAXQQM020086922.1, forward strand.
AGAAATTGCAATGTATTTTTTTTAAAGGAAAACATATATTGATATTAAAGCAAAAGTGAAATATACATAGCTTTTGTTTGTATGACACTCAAAAAACAAAAACCGATCTACAATTCATCAAAAAAAACCTACATATCTCCCTACTCCTATATATTATTTATCATTAATAGCATCTTCCAGCCAAGCCTAAATACTGGCACTACAAGAACATAAAAAAATCAATTGGAAATAAAAAGGAAACTTAAACTTCCACAGCTATCCATTTTAAAGATCTGTTTTTAAATTATTGTGATCGAAGCTTACCTCATTAAGACATTGCCCCATCAAAGAAACAATTGTAAGGATTCTGTATTTTGTATGTGATTCTATATTCATTTTTGTAGTACTTAACAGTTGCTATTAGAGCACTATTTTTGGCCAAAAAAAAAGGGCATAATCTTTTCTATTTTGTAGGTTTTCAAAGGAAAAAAAAGAGGGTTGTGACAATTTGATCAATTGTTGTAGCTTTTGGTACAAAACTTGGCAGAAATAGTTGTATAACAGAGTACCTCTCAAAAAAATAACTGATTTCAATTTTTTTTTGTCTCAATGAGAGTTTGGGAGGTCATGATATTTCTTATTTGAAACAAGATATTTTTAGGGTTTTTGAAACGGTTTAATGTTAATTCTGTGTAAGGTCAACAATTTCCCACTCATGTACTGGATTTCTGTTTGCATAACAGGATTTGGTCACAAATTATAGCCCAAGAGGAAGGGGGTTCACCATACTGTTGTGTTTTTTAGAGATTAAAAAAGAGAAAAATGAGTAACCTCAAGTTATTCATTGTGTGACACTTTGTTTCACAAAAGCTAGACTCATTCAAATTAAACTCTGTTGGGCATGTGTCAAAATATGTGTATGTCTTTATATTTTGTACTTGCTGAGTTTTTCCCAATTTATTCTTGATCCGATTCAAACTCTTCTTGACTCTTTTGCCTCAATGAGTGCTTGTCAACTCCAAGCATGGGAAAGCTAAAATACTTGAATGCCCTTATACTACTCAGTGCACAACTTTAAATGACAAGTTCAGAAAAATCACATGTACAAAGCTGCAGCAACACTTATTTAATGGTACAACTCATGGAGGTCCAAATCAACCAAAGAGACCGATCGCATTTTTCCCCTTCCCCACTTTACTTTCCCTAGAATATTGAGATGTTATGCACCAAGGATGTGTTGTCTAGTCAATTTAGTGCCCTAAATTGCTAACATAAATTATCGACCAGGGCTAGTAAACTGATGAAGTGTGATGCACTATATGTGCCTAAGTATCCCTTTTTCTTACTTCATTGTTTTTAGTGTTTTATTGATGTTTTGGGGTTTTTATGTTTGATTATTAGTATTCTACTCTATGTTAAAAAGATGAAGTTTGATCTATGTTAAAATGGAGAAAATGAAATGTTAATAAATGAATTAAAACATAGTTTATTTGCAAGTTTTGTTCCTAACTAGAAAATGATGAAAACATAGAGTCATAACCCATGGATATTACAACTTCTAAATGAACATTCATGAAATGAAAAGTAACTCAAAACACTACAACTTAATCTGATTCATTTAGTTAGAGATTTGTTGGAAGAGCTTGTGAAAAAGATTAATTCTAATGCAATGAGGATCTCCTAAAGCATAAAAGGAAATGTTGAAACAACTTATAACATTACAACTAAATCACATTCAGGAGTTAGAGGTTTACTGGAAGAGATTTTGAAAGAGATTAATCATAATGTGATAAGGATCTTCTATGAAGCAAAACAATCAATAACTCACAATATTACAACTTAGTCTCATTCATGAATTAGAGGTTTATTGGAAAAGCTTTTTGAAAGAGACTAAATGCAGTATAATGGGGATCTTCTTTTTAACTAAATAATAGAAAATGAAATGCTAATAACTCAGAATATCACAATTGAATCCCATTCATTTAATAGAGATGTATTGGAAGAGCTTGAGAAAGAGACTAATTGCAATATCATGAGGATCCTTTATCTAATAAAATGACATGAAACATCATGCTAAAAGCTACGATTTCAGAAAGCAATCTAAGTAAGGAAATATGACAAAACATAATTGAAAATGACTTATCTAGAAAACATGTAAAACCTCCTTGAATAGCAGGGGCCCTCTGCTACCAATTTGGTGAAATTCTTCAGCTCCTTAAAGTTGTAATCAAAACAGCATCAAAGAACTGAACTTCTTTATTGAAAAACTCACAAATCTACATCCCATTCCATCTTAAGCTTTATTACAAAACACTCTCTATTCCTTTCTCTCCTTCTCCTATTTTTCACTACCCTTGATAGGAAAAAGCTTCCCCTATTTATACAAAAATATGAGAAGCTATCTCATTAATGAGAGTCCATGAATCTCTCCCTCTATCTCTAGAGTTACAATCAAAATAGAAAATGATAAGACACATGTCTTTTTAGAGTTTCAATACAAATAAGAAATGAGACACATATCTTCTTAGAGTTTCAATACAAAAAGGAAATGAGACACATGTCCTCATGATCTCATGATCTTCTCCACTCAAATTCGAATTTGGTTTTGGGAGGCCACATAAAGGTCTTTTAGAAGCTTCCTTTTGACCTACACATGTCACAAAACTCATAACACATATATAGATATATGAAACTATGTTAATTTTCTAATTTCTAATCATAAATTCGCTTTAAATACATAAAATAAATAACTTTGGAAGACAAGGATCCTAACCCATATATTTATGAAAATGGTTACTTGATGTAGGGTTTTAGGTCAGATAGTTATGAAATGAGAGCTGAATGGTAATGACATAATGGAAATATGTATGAATATGGAAAACACTTTTGAAACTCAACATACCCCCCAACTGAAGTTGTTGCATGTCCTCATGCAACTATTGCAATGATTCATTTGTCCATGAGTCGATATTTTATGAGTTTTGACTCATATTGATTCGTTCCAAACTTTGCTTTATAATATTTTCTTTTGGCAAAGTATGATACATTTGATTGCAACATATTTTTTTTTATGGTTGGTTCTTGTGTGACAACCGGTCTTTTTTTTAACAATGGTTCTTGTGTAACAATGCTTTATTTTCTTTGTTGCATCAAAGTTCATGAAAACAATTAGAATAAAATATTTCATCAATTAATTGAACATTTGCAAGGCATATAATCTTTTGGATCATGTTGCAACAATAGTTGGTTGGGAAGTATATGCAGGTGGAGATGAAATGAAAATGTGTGATAGTGTATGGCATGTGGATATGAAATGATGTCCCTTCCCCCCCAACTAAAGATATGACAATGTGAAAAAAGGAGTGAGGAATTTTTCCAAAGTTACAATTTTAGCATTCTAATGAATTACATGACTAAAAATTAGAAAACCACATACCTTCACTTACCTTAAATGTGGATGAGTTATGTATACTGAAGAGTGTGGCTATTGATGTTGTTGGATCATGAACTATGTAAACAAGTGAATTTGATATGCTTCTTTGTTCTCTTTGTTCTCTTTGTACTGATGGAAATATTGGGATCTTTATTGCTGCTGATACAAATTGATTCCTGTTGCAAACTGTTGAAATGATGTAGTCTTCAATCGTTACAAAATATGATGGTACAATTCTAGTCATGCGAATAAATGTGTTGATGTCGAGTATGAAGAGAATTCATTGGATTACTGACCATTGATGAATGTCGTTAACCAATGCGAGGCAAACTCACCATTAATGTCAATGAGTGCCAAGGTACCTAAGTATATCTTACAAAGTGCGAATAGATGGGTTGATGTCGAGCCACTTGCAAGATCTGATGATCAAGGGACATTGATGTATTCCCATGATTTTTAGCGAGAGAACTTGTCATTAATGCATACAAGCCTCAAGGTACTATTAAGGACTCTAGTCTTGGACCTAAATAATGTGCTGATGTCAATAGGCCAAGAATTGTTAGAAGGGAGACCTTAAGGAATCCTCCATCAACTAACGCAAGCATGAAAGAATAATTTTTGAAGGACTATGGATGAAAATTTTTGCAGTGGATCAAGGTTTATTTGACAGAATGAAAATGGAAATGAAATAAATCAACTTTGTAGAGGAGTTGAATGGTTTTATTGCTAAGTTTATGAAAGCATGGAATGAAAATATAATGACTAGGGAAAATAAAACGAGCAGTGAGGGAAATTGAGATGAGGATTTTTTTGAATGACTAAGTAGAAATGCAATAGCGAATGTAAAGGGAAATGAGGTGAATGTTTTAATGACTTAGGAAGCATGGATGCAATCGAGATATTGACATCTGAAAGGCTTTCAAGTGTTGGATCTAATTTTCATTAGCATGTGCTCATGCATTGATGTTTCTTTCTTTGTTGCTGATCATCTTCTTGTAAAATAAATGTAGTCTCTGAGAGAGACACTATTCGCTTGTAGTCATCTAACCTTCCTCCTGGAACCTGCAAAATAAAATTAGTACTTCTTCTGCAATGGAATGTAAGATTATCAAAGGAGAGAGGTGATCAATCTCTCTGTTTATGAAATTTACACAAAAAATTGAGAATTGGTACTAATAAAAGAAGTTCATGAAGGAAAACCAAAAGAATTTATACCTATTTCGAAATTAGTGCCTCGAGTTACCTGTTGTGTCTTTTCAGCAATTTCTTTAGTCTTTACTGCTTCAAACTTTAATGATAGTTTTCTCATTGTGTAGATCTCGTCGAAATCTTTCCAACGATGCTTAAATCGTCAAAATCCGATGTTGGATGAGAAAGTTAGGCTAGTTTAAAATTTGGGTGAAACAATGAATTTTTTCAGTTGCAGAATTGATGTTTAGTTGCAGAATGTGCACCGTTCCGTAGCTAAAATCCTAAAAAGAAAGTTAAGTAGCGAGGCTTATGCAAATAATCAGTCTTGAAATTTAAATCAACCAATATCTTCTCAAGGAAAACAAACAATCCCCTAATTATTTTATTGGTGCATTTTTTTATTTTTTTATTTTTTATGAAAAAAAGCCATTGCTGGTGAATACTAGTATTTCAGTCTTCATAGAACATGTTTCCCTTCACAAAGAAATGAAAACGTCGTAACAAACTAAATTCTTCGGGCAACTTGAGCCATCATAAATTTATTCACACAACAATGTTGCACAACAAAATATAAATTAAATATTTGATTCTACTTGAACTTCCTCATGTCAATTTAATATTTGTTCATCAAGTTAGCCTCTCCAAACATTTGGCATTTCTTTTTTTTTTTCTTTTTTTTAAAAATGGAATGTCCTGCAAGAAATTTCTCAAAAGAATATTTTTTGTTACAACAGTGAGAAAATAATTAGTGAAGGGCTTCTCTTCATCAAACAAAGGACTCTGAGCTTGGGACATGTCAATATCTGTTTGAGATAAATTATTTGACAATGGAAATCGTAATTCAAGATGGCAGTGTGTAATACAAAGTGGCGAGTCAAGATCAACAAACTGTGCAGAGGGTGAAAGAAATCGAATTTGACTATTTAATTTATCAAAATCATGTAGAATGTGGATTGAATGCCACATCAGACTTTGATTTAGATTAAAATTCTTCTTTCTTGAGATATGGAAAATCGGATCATGGGTGGAATCAATGGAGAATTCCGTTCTCAATCTTTTCACTTTGCAAAAACTGTTTTTTCCTCACGCAGACAGCAAAACAGGGCTCTGAAGAACCGGAAAATTCTCTCAATCGGTTAGGAAATTCAGAAAACTGTTTTGAATTATTTAATTGCCCATGTTCTAAGAAAAACCCACGTCTCCGCCTTTTGAAATTCATCATTAATCAACTAGAAAACGTGTTTCAAAATCACGTATCATGTGATAGTTGCGTTTTTTGCTAGTAAAACAGGTTTGATTATCAAATTTGTATGTGTCATTTTGATAAAAGCCACCGAGACAACTAATCCAAATCAAATTCGTTTACCTCCCTTGAAAAATGGATCTACTCATCGTTTTATTCTGCTAAATATCTTTGCAACATTTGATCGCTCAGCAAACTTGAAGTCTCGGATTTGGAAACTCTTGCAGCTCAGATCCTGAACAGAACTTGGACTGTGGACAGATATCTGAGATCATACTACTATGAATTATTGTGGAGATGCCATGGTTGAGTGGCTGGGTTGGTCCAATGCTGCGTGGAGAAGCTTGGAGGCACCCCTGAACCATGGCATGAGTTATGGTTGAGGATTTATTGGCTCGACTGCCTACACATATGCACAAGACCATGAATATCCTTAAAAATTTAATGCTTTTAATGGTGAACATATGAATCGTTGCAACTGCCACTGGTGATGAGATAAAGATCCATCCTTCTATCTTTTAATCCATTATGCTTTATTGATAAGCCATGGCATGGTGTTTACCCTCGCCCCAGTTGCCTGTAGGATCCATATGCAAATTTTGCAAAAATAGACTCTAAGATCATAGTTGTTTCTACTCAACTATGCCATGAAGTTTATTAAGTACATTTGGTTGTTTTATTGATTTTTTTTAATGTTTTTTTGTGTTTTTTTTTTAATTTGTTTTGTTAATAAAAATACATATGTTATATTTTCAAAATTTAAAAATATACATATATATTTTACTAAACAAAATAATTTATTGATTTTTTTTATTATTATTTTTTTAAATTTTCTTTATTAAAATTCATTAATAAAGAAAATGATTATGAGAAGTTTTGTTTTTTATTTTTTATTTTTATTTTTAAAGGATTTGTTAATAAAATGATATATATTATATTTTCAAAGATATGCATATATATTTTATTGAACAAAACAATTTATGAATTTTTTTTTTCATTTTTTTTTTTTTAAAGTTTTTTTTTTTTTTTAAACAAATGAAATGATGAATTTTTTTTTTTTTTTAAACATAAAATTATTTTTCTGTTCCTCTAGATCACACAAAGTGTGGGAGGAGAGCATACTCGAGAAATTTTTATTTTTTTTAGATGTAAGAAATTAGGCTACCTAGTTACACTTCCCCGGCAACGACGCCAAAATGTTTAGTCAATTTAGTGTCCTAAATTGCTAACATAAATGATCGACCAGGGCCAGTAAACTGATGAAGTGTGATGCACTATATGTGCCTAAGTATCCATTTTTCTTACTTCATTGTTTTTAGTGTTTTATTGATGTTTTGGGGTTTTTATGTTTGATTCTTAGTATGCTACTCTATGCTAAAAAGATGAAGTTAGATCTATGTCAAAAGGGAGAAAATGAAATGTTAATAAATGAATTAAAACAGAGTTTATTTGCAAGTTTTGTTCCTAACTAGAAAATGATGAAAACAAAAAGTTCTAATCCATGGATATTACAGCTTCTAAATGAACATTCATGAAATGAAAAGTAACTCAAAACACTACAACTTAATCTGATTCATTTATTTAGAGATTTGTTGGAAGAGCTTGTGAAAAAGATTAATTCTAATGCAATGAGGATCTCCTAAAACATAAAAGGAAATGCTGAAACAACTTATAACATTACAACTAAATCTCATTCAGGAGTTAGAGGTTTATTGGAAGAGCTTTTGAAAGAGATTAATCATAATATGATAAGGATCTTCTATGAAGCAAAACAATCAATAACTCACAATATTACAACTTAGTCTCATTCATGAATTAGAGGTTTATTGGAAAATCTTTTTGAAAGAGACTAACTACAGTATAATGGGGATCTTATTTTTAACTAAATAACAGAAAATTAAATGCTAATAACTCAGAATATCACAATTGAATCCCATTCATTTAATAGAGATGTATTGGAAGAGCTTGAGAAAGAGACTAATTGCAATATCATGAGGATCCTTTATCTAAGAAAATGACATGAAACATCATGCTAAAAGCTATGATTTCAGAAAGAAATCTAAGTAAGGAAATATGACAAAACATAATTGAAAATGACTTATCTAGAAAACATGTAAAACCTCCTTGAATAGTAGGGGCCCTCTACTACCAATTTGGTGAAATTCTTCAGCTCCTTAAAGTTGTAATCAAAACAACATCAAAGAACTGAACTTCTTTATTGAAAAACTTACAAATATACATCCCATTCCATCTTAAGATTTATTACAAAACACTCTCTATTCCTTTCTCTCCTTCTCCTATTTTTCACTACCCTTGATAGGAAAAATCTTCCCCTATTTATACAAAAGTATGAGAAGTTATCTCATTAATGAGAGTCCATGAATCTCTCCCTCTATCTCTAGAGTTGCAATCAAAATAGAAAATGATAAGACACATGTCTTTTTATAGTTTCAATACAAATAATAAATGAGACACGTATCTTCCTAGAGTTTCAATACAAAAAGGAAATGAGACACATGTCCTCATGATCCCATGATCTTCTCCACTCAAATTCGAATTTGGTTTTGGGAGGCCACATAAAGGTCTTTTAGAAGCCTCCTTTTGACCTACACATGTCACAAAACTCATAACACATATATAGATATATGAAACTATGTTAATTTTCTAATTTCTAATCATAAATTCACTTTAAATACATAAAATAAATAACTTTGGAAGACAAGGATCCTAACCCATATATTTATGAAAATGGTTACTTGATGTAGGGTTTTAGGTCAGATAGTTATGAAATGAGAGCTGAATGGTAATGACATAATGGAAATATGTATGAATGTGGAAAACACTTTTGAGACTCAACATGTGCTATGGCATAAATTAAAAAATTAAAAAATATAAATAACAAATAAATATTATAATATAATTATCAATTCAAGAAACATCCTTAAGGTAAGTGTTCATCTCATGAAATTTCCTTAATAATAAAAAAGATATACTTCAAGCTATGTTATATTGCATCATGTATTGGAAAACAAAACCATCCCTCCAAACAGCAACAAATCAAATGCACAGGTGTGTACTTATCAGTTCCTTGTCCACTGAGAGAAAATTGAAATGCCTATATATCAGCAATAATTGGAGTAAGGACATCGACTTAAAAAATTTGGTATCCAACTTCTACAATAAAAAATTCAAGCAAAATCACACCATTACACTTTGTTTATGTCCTTGTGGGTTGCCCATTTGATTCAGCCACTTGTTATTACTCAATTCTGAAAGTAAAACAAGACTTTTACCAATGCTACCATGGTTGACCAAAACATCAACAAAAGTTTCCATAGTAGCCATTAGACAATATTGATTCTTGGGGACAAAACAATACATTATCTACCTCCCTGGGGTATACGGAAAAGTTAGGAGAAGTTGCTATCTTAGCAATATCCATGAAGAATTCTTGGGACAAACAAATATTCTATCTACTTACCACACATCCATCTAAAAATGAGAATTGTAATCTTAGCAATACTTTTTCCCTGAAGTCAATCCAATGGTGACACTTTGTTTCACAAAATTT